>RJVU01053773.1:3907628-3931881 GCA_003731715.1 Anabarilius grahami
ATTGATTTTTAAATTTTACACTTTTTTAAAACAATAAATCATTAAAAATTAGGCCATATTTTAGCATTAAATGAGCACTGTTCCTATGGAGGGCATCTTCACCAATCTTACCAGTATAATAAAATATATATAATATATATATATATTTAAAGTCAAGTCATCTAAACTCTTATTTCTAATCTTATAGATCTCTCTGTAAGGCTGAAGACTTTTTAAAAACTTTTTTAAATTACTTTAATTACAAGCAAGGCTTTCTCAAGTTATCATTTAAGCTTTGTCTTGACAAACCTTACTTTTCTAGGGAAAGTTCACCCGAAAATGAAAATTCTGTCGTTTCATTGCAGAACAAATAAGATACTTTGATGTTGTGGTCTAAACAACCTTGGAGGCCACTGTCTTTCATTGTATGGACAAAAATAAAAATAAAAATTGAATTTTTCAAAATTACTTCTTTTGTGTTTCGTAGAAGAAAATAAGTCATACAGTTTTGGAACAACGTGAGTAAATGGTGACAGAATTTAAAACTTTGGGTGACATCCCTTTAAAAGTCAGACTTATTGCAATTATATGAATTTCAGTTCATTTGAATCTTACAGAATTTTAGAGTCAGACGTACCCTGTAGTCACTGGAGGTGACGTAGAAGATGGGCAGAAAGGCCAGCCAGATGATGCAGGTGGTGTACATGGTGAATCCGATGAACTTGGCCTCATTGAAGTTCTCTGGACATTTGCGGGTCTTGAAGGCATAGACCGTGCAGAGGACCACCAGAACCACATTGTAGCTTAGCGAGAGCAGCATGCTAGAGTCCCTTACGTTACACTTCAAAATGACAGTCTGACGTTTCTCCGGTGTGGTGAATCTCCGCGTACCGGGAACTTCCAGCAGTAGCCAGATGGAAACTAACAAGAGCTGCACTGAGATCAATGACAGACAGATGAACACCTGTGAGCTGGGACTGATGAAGCGTGGTCGCTGAGCCCCGCCCTCCTTCACGCCGCTGAAGATACGAGCGATGCGATTGGTCTTCGTGAGCAAGGCAGAGTAGCACACTGCAAACGAGGTACCAAGGCCTAACCGCCTCAGCGTGCACACGATAGGTGACGGTTTTGCGATGAATATGAAAGTCATGACGTACGACATGAAGACACCAAGCAGCAGGATGTAGCACAGCTCGCGACCGGACGCTTTGACCAGCGGTGTGTCGTTGTGTCGAATGAAAACGATGAAGACCATTAAGGTACAGATGAAGCCAACGCATGCAATTGAGATGGGCCCGATGGCCCAAGCGTCCTCCCACATGATGTAGTCCTCAGGAAGGTCGTAGCATCCGGTCAGGTCAGGACGGGGCCACTGGCCAGATGCGCAGGGCATGCATGTGAACTCATCTGGCAGGTATTCATAGGGCTCGCAGGGAGTGCAAATCCAGCAGCAGTATTCACCCGCTTGCATCTTCTTCATCTCATTAGGAGCGCAAGGATCGCTGCACTGAGACGTGGGCACGTCTGCTCCCCTTGGCCAGCCGATCAAGCCCTCGTTTAGAGAAAGAATCTCCGCCCACTCTCCGACCTGGACATAAGTGAACTTGTCACTGCCTGGCACTCTCTGGTAGTTGAAGATGTTGTAGCGGCCCATTCCGTCACCATATGCGTCAAATTTTACTTGATTCTCCGAGCCGACAGAGGAGAATGGAGCTAGAGAGAGAGTACGAGAAAGAGGGGGAGAAGTTAATTCACACATATTAAGTGGGATGAAACACATTAACTCAAGAACAGATAGTTCCCTTTATGACTGTCTTTGGTTATTATCAGTAAGTACGTGAACGGCTGCAGGCTCATGAAGCAGGCAAAGAAAAGTATCATCAAATCTCTAAACAAAATGACTACACAATGCCATCCGACTTCAAGCAGAGAACATATCAAGGGTTTGAGGAGGAATCGGGCTGTTTTTTGTCAGGGTTTATGTGCTAGGTATTGGTTTTATCGCTCATATGAAGTCTCCCACACACCTCTGTAGTGTAGCTCGGGGCTCTGGGAGAAAGCGTCCTTGGTCAGCACATTGCAAAATAAGACATGGGCAAATGAGCACAGAGGAGCTGATGCTTCTGTCTTGAGTTTTGGCCTCGGGGAGAATGATATATTGTCAACCGAAAGAAAAGACAAGAAGAAAATGTCCCTCAAGGGATGATGGTGAAACTGTCACTACTGTTTGTACAAGTGATTATTTTTCTATAGGGTCAAGAGAAAAACTGATCGATCTATCTATCTATCGATCATCTATATTGTCTATCTATTAATGTATTGTTCTATCTATCATTATATCTGTTGTTCTATTTATATATCTATCATTCTATCGTTCTGTCCATCTTAAAAATAATAGTAATACCATGTTATTTATCTACTTTTGTCATTTTAATTATATGTAAACACACAAATAGTTGGCTACAGCCAAACCTGCAGTACGTTTTCTCTGCATGGTGTAATTGCTCAGAGGGTCTCTGAAAGCTTGCAGCTGGATGATGATTCATCAGATAAGGAAAACAGGTTAGAAGTTATGAACCCCATCATTCACAAAGATAACGTCAATGTCAACACCCATGCACTCACAGACCCCCCCACACACATGCAGCTGAGGTGCAATGAAATCCACAAACATCTTGTGTATTCAAGGACTTCATTGTGCGCTGGATCATATTAACCTTATGTGGCCCATAGTTCATTTCTTCGTAGCTCATCTGTTCATTCTACGATTTGATGGCAGGCGACCGACCTCGATAATGTCTAATCATCCCTCATTGGCGGCAGATGCCGAGCACACCCCTGTATTAAATAATCAACATATGGTAACAGGATAACTGTAATATAATTACCCGTTACAAACACTAATTGCAGTTAATTAGCTTGCTCTGAGCCTCCAAGGATATGGACATACCATTTGTGGAACAAATACTTTCACAGAGACAATCTGATGGATTGATGGGATATCTATCTGTCTATCTATCTGTCTGTCTGTCTCTGTCTATCTATGTCTATCTGTCTCTGTCTGTCTAAGTCTATCTGTCTGTCTGTGTCAATCACAATATCCCTGTGCATCCTTGACAGATGTTTGCATGTTTTGTCATGAGATGCTTTAGACACAGATGCAGTAAATCAATCAAATCAGGCTTGTAGTCTGACGGTGCCTTAAAATAGCTCAATTGATCTGAACAGATTGCACAAGACCGGCAAGATAAGTTTAACCTGTGTAAGAAGAGCAATTCTCTGTAGGGGATCTTTCACTGGGATTCACAAAGTTGTTAACAGTTGTTTTGACACATTAAGGCATAAAGATCATCAATTGTATCTATCAATGTAGTTCAAATCAATGTAGTTGATATCGGGTGTCATGCACAGGAAAAAAAAACATTTTAAAACCTTTTTTTAATTTTAATTTCTGCTTGTCTGTGCATGGGGATTATTCAATGACTGTTTCTGTAGGTTATGCCAGTAGGCAACAAGTGACTGTCTTTATGAGTGAATCATTGATTGATTCATTTTTATATTATTAGAGCTTTATATTAACTGACTTTCTATTAATGCAGAACTGGTAATGACATCCATCTGTGGTCTCCCAGTGGTTTACATTACATACAGTTTAGCATTATGTGATTTAATTTACAACAAAACAAACAAACAAAAAACATAATGCCTTCATCTCAACAATCTTTTTTTCTTTTTTTTTTGTCTTGCATTACTTGGTGAAATTGGGCGAGCTCAGTCCCGATTCATTTTCTAATCATTCTTATTCATGATTTGGAATTTGTGCAAAGGATTGTGGGTGATTGGAGGACATGAAGAATACACTTGATGCGTCTTTCAAAATAGCCGAATGAAGGGCGCGAAACGAAGGCTGCCTTCCAAGGATCCTTTAAAGGGGACATATCATCAAAATCTTTATGTGCTATAATCGGGTCCCCGGTGCATCTACCAAACCAGAAAATGTGAAAAAGGACAACCCAGTAACTTTGTTTTGGTAAGCCTTTCTCTGCAAGCATGTGAAAAAACAAGTCGTTCAGATTTCGCTCCCCTTGTGACGTAGGAAGGGAATCTTATTATAATATTACCGCCTCCTGAATCTGTATGTTTCTGCCCACGGCATCTGCATTTTTTTTCGCAAGCGACAACAGTGTACGTTACCAGTAACACTGGTCCTAGAGTGCAGCTGTCCAGTTTAGCTACAACCCTGATCAAACACACTTGAATGTCTTCGGGATTACTAAAGCTATGTGAAGGAAGGTGAGTTGGGTTGGAGCAAAACTCTACAGGACAGCAGAACTCAAAAATGACCATCCCTGAGCTCATGATATGTCTCAGCTATGTAAACATTATCACTGATCTTTTAATGCCTATAATAGTAAAGATATGAGTCTCCATAAACTCCTGGCCTCTGAGGCACTGAGGACGCAGTAGTGTAATTTTATTTATGAAGGCAATGTGTCCAGATAAATTCATATACCAGTATGTGCAAGTCATTTTACACCAGACTGCTTTGCACACGAGTGTCAGTAAAACAGGATTTGCACAGAAGTTGATTATCAAAGATGGATCGATACCAACTGCAAATTCTTTCTGAATGTTTCGTTAGCATGTTGCTAATGTACTGTTAAATGTGGCTAAGGTTACCATTGTTTCTTACTGTATTCACAGAGACCAGAGCCATGTCGTTATTTTAATTTTTAACCAAAGAACGCTTGCAGTCTGTATAATTCATAAATGCATGTTTATTCTTATTGAGTCTCTCCAACAGTGTGTAGGTTTAGCCAGGTTAGCCGCACAGCATGCTATCAAACTCATTCAGATTCGAATGTTAGCAAACATCCACAAAATACGCCATATCTACGGGATCTGATATGATGTATCACGGACAGTTTGTAATGATCCATTTTGAGAGTTATATTTGCTGTGTGAGTATTGTTTATGCATCAGTGAATTGGAATCAGAGCTTGGAGGCAGGGAGCAAGAGCTCATTTGCATTTAAATGTACACACACCAAATCAGCGCATTTTTTCTCCCACCCAAAATAGGCAGTTAAAACATGGTATAATAAAAAATCTATGGGGTATTTTGAGCTGAAACTTCACAGACACACTCTGGGGACACCTGAGACTTATATTACATCTTGTAAAAAGGGGCATAATAGGTCACCTTTAAAATGAGACGTCCTTCATCAGAGCTTGATGACTTGTATTGTCCGATTGAGAGACACCCTAAATTCATTTTTTTTATAGTAGCAACTTGTGCTGTCTCTCTTTCTGTCTCTCTCTCAGGTAATATATGCTTGCTAGTTACACTTTAAGCTCCATGGTAACGTTATTTTCTGTTTTGACAGAGACATGGAGAACTGGCAATGTGACATCATCGCTGAGCATGATCCGCTTGACTCTCAGGTACCACAACATGTCAGTCTGGCATCTGAGACATTTCCAAAATTCAAGGTTTAAAAACAACATATCTCTGCTGTGCATACCTATGCAACTGACAGTCGCCATTCAGATACAGCATCTCCGTCAAGGACACACACACATCCGCAGACACACGCACAGCTGAGTTTGACAGTTTGAAGAGCTTCTTCACAGAGAAAGGGAGAGCAGAAAGAAACGATAAAGAGGTGTGTCGTTAGTAGATAGCAGAGGTGGGAGACTACAGTTACATTACTTGACTCGAGTTGCACATTTAAGGATTTATTACTTGCTTGACTAAATTGCTCGAAAATGACTTGGACCAATAACTCAGGACTCTACTTGGACTTGTAAATGACTCAACAATGTTATGACAATAAATTATTTTGCAAAATGAGTCACAGAACCACTATCAGAGTCTACAAAGTGCACAGACATGCAGAAGGTTGCCTGTTATCAAGGTTCTTTTTCACACAGAGTACCTGTATGTTTAATACAATTAAATGTAAGACTTTTTAAATTCTTTTTAAATACGTTTTTGTATTTTAAACTCAACTGCATGCTTACAGAGTCCAAATGAAAATGTGTTACCCATTAGTAACATTAAAGGGTTAGTTCACCCAAAAATGAAAATAATGTCATTTATTACTCACCCTCATGCCGTTCCACACCTGTAAGACCTTTGTTAATCTTCGGAACACAAATTAAGATATTTTTGTTGAAATCCGATGGCTCAGTGAGGCCTGCATAGCCAGCAATGACATTTCCTCTCTCAAGATCCATAAAGGTACTAAAAACATATTTAAATCAGTTCATGTGAGTACAGTGGTTCAATATTAATATTATAAAGTGACGAGAATAATTTTTGGTACACCAAAAAAACTAAATAACGACTTATATAGTGATGGCCGATTTTAAAACACTGCTTCATGAAGCTTCGGAGCGTTCTGAATCTTTTGTGTCGAATCAGCGGTTCGGAGTGCCAAAGTCACGTGATTTCAGCAGTTTGGCGGTTTGAGACGTGATCCGAATCATGATTCGACACAAAAGATTCATAACACTCCGAAGCTTAATGAAGCAGTGTTGAAATCAGCCATCACTATATAAGTTTTGTTTTTGTGGCGCACCAAAAATACTCTCGTTACTTTATAATATTAATATTGAACCACTGTACTCACATGAACTGATTTCAATATGTTTTTAGTAGATTATTGGATCTTGAGAGAGGAAATGTCATTGCTGGCTATATGCAGGCCTCACTGAGCCATCGGATTTCAACAAAAATATCTTAATTTGTGTTCCGAAGATTAACGAAGGTCTTACGGGTGTGGAACGACATTAGGGTGAGTAATAACCATTTCATTTTTGGGTGAACTAACCCTTTAAACCTCATTGGTTCTTGTGTGTACCTACACATGAGTTAATCAATAATTTCATTTGATTTGAGAGTGAATAATGACTTAAATATAGCTCTGTTCATTGTACAAAGTGATCGTATCACTACTTAAAGGGAGTTCACCCAAAAATGAAAATTCTGTCATCATTTACTCACCCTCAAGTTGTTCCAAACCTGTATAAAATTCTTTGTTCTGCTGAACACAAAGGAAGATATTTGGAAGAATATTTGTAACCAAGCAGATCTCGCCCCCCATTGACTATCATAGTATTTTTTTTTTCTACTATGGTAGTCAATGGGGGGCGAGATCTGTAAATCAGAATTTTCTTTTCTTGGAGGGAAATAAGTCACAAGGCACTTTTTTTGTACCATAACATTACTTGATTCTTAGCAGGACAGTTTGCACAAGGTGAGCTTCTGTCTTGACATTTGTGTGTACTGCAGACTCAAGAATTGCTTATGGTTTACCACCTCTATCCACAACTTTTTCCAGCTATATAAATGTACAGCAGTTTGGACACAGTGTCATGAAATTCTGTATCGTATGAGTGCAGAGATGCTATCCATGCTTTCCCACATCGCTGTTTACATGACAATAAATCTTCCATAGAACAGCAAATACACAAGCTCTTCTTTCCGTGGTGCCTGTTCAATGTGTGTGTGTGTGTGTGTGTGTTTGTGTTTCTGTGTTAATGGTGGGTGGATGAGCGATGACTTTGTTTCATAATGTATTATGTTGCGTGTGTGTTAAGAATGTAAGCAAAGTGAAAACTTCTGTATCTTCTCAGTGTCAATCGCTTTTTCTGTTCCGAAAATACACCATTGCTAAAATGATAATCTATTGTGGTGAGGCATGATAAATATTTACTCCAGATCTGTGAATTTGAGAGGTGGCTAATTAGTTGTAAGTGATCTAGTGGCTGCAGATGGAGGTGATGGTTAAATCTCAGCATTCAGTGTGTGTGTGTGTGTTTGTGTGGCGATGGTGGGCGGACGAGCGATTGTTTTGTTTCATGTTGTGTGGGTTGAAAGTGTCTGAGAAAAGGAAAAACACAAATATCCTATTGTGTGTGTGTGTGTGTCTCAATAGCTCTTTTCCAAATTCTAGCGAGCTGCCTACCTAGACAGCATTTTGAAGCGTCATAGGAGTTCCCAACATGAAGAAGACTGCTCCAAAAGGTTAGTAGCAGAATTATGCTGCCCTCTAGATACCTGCACAACCATTCAAAAGTTTTGTTTTTCTTTTCATCTTCATAAACAACTTATTAAATTGATCAAAAGTGACGTAAAAGACATTTATACTGTTACAAAAGATTTAAATTTCCAATAAAAATGCTGTTCTTTTGAACTTTATATTCATCAATGAATCCTGAAAAAAAAAGTATCATGGTTTCTACAAAAATATTAAGCAGCACAACTGTTTTGTTTTTTTCATGAGCATCAAATTAGCATATCAGAATGATTTCTGAAGGATCATGTGACACTGATGACTAGAGTAACAATGCTGAAATCTCAGCCTTGCCATCACAGGAATAAATTACATTTTAAAATGTATTAACATAGAAAAAAGATGTTTTAAATTGTAATAATATTTATAATACAATTAGATAAATTCAGCCTTGGTGAACATAAGGGACTTATTTTAAACAATTATTGACCACAAACATTTGAACAATAGTGTGTTTTAGCAAATGACATGTAAAGCAGTCATACAGTAAGCTTGCGTGAGTCTGTTATTGAGTCTGATGCGCAAACAAACAGTGTATGTGTGCTCTTGACGCACTGATCGCACATTGTATTTATGCGTGGACACATTTCTGTACATTCAGTGCATTGTTTCCACACAAACTTATTCAGTTCAATGTTTTTATTTGTCATGTGTATGTTGCTGCGTTTAGTAATTCTGAATGGATCCGTGTACTGTAGTAGGAATATATGCAGTCAGGTCAAGGCGGATGGTTTCGTTTTTTTTTGCTTTTGTTTTTTTGGCATCTCCATGTGGTTCTGCTCAGTAGCGCAACTTGACATCTAAAATGTAAACCATCTCAAAAAAGCTCTAAACAAGCTCTTTGTTGTTGCACTGTACACATAGGCCTACTGTACTCTGAATTCTGAAAAGTTTTGTTCTGCAGTGTTTTTTTTTTTTCATGGTTGCTTTGGTGTGCATAAAATTATGAATTAAATGGACTCCTTATATCATTTGGTTAGTGGGTGTCCTTTTGGAGTCTTCAAGTGTCCTTTTTTTTAGAAAGGCAGCTAAATTTGCCTTGAAAAAAAACTTGCAGAAAATAAAGTTTTGTGAGAATCACCCTTCAATCTGATAGTTTACTTGTCATATAGCAGATGATGACAAAACAAATGCGTTAAACATGATAAATGATGTATGCTTAATTTGCACGTTAAGTGTGCGATTAATCGTGATTAATCCCACAAAAAGGTGCAATTAATCGCAATTACAATTTTTAAACTTTTGACAGCCCTAATATATATTAGGGGTGTAACGGTACATGTATTCGTACCAAACCGTTTCGGTACAGGGCTTTCGGTTTGGTGCACGTGTGTACCGAAGCATTACATTGCAACATTGTAGCCTAACCACCATTAACCACAAATAATCGCTCTGCGTTTTGTTACTTTCGATAAGAAACAAAGTGTCATCCTTCAAATTCTGTCCCCGAATTTCAAACAGAAAATGGCGTTTTGACGTCACGGCAGTGCAAGCGCGGAGCGTGAGTGGAGGCGATCATCTCTTCCTCTTTAATACTAGTTACAGAATAAACATGAAAGAACGCCAGAAGGTATGTTGAAAGATACAGTACAACTTACTAGGGGTGTGGCGAGAAAGGTAGCTCACGAGACAAGACTCGAGATTGAGTTCACGAGACGAGACAAGATTTTTACACACTATTTTTAAGAAATCCTCAATGGCAAAATACATGACTAGAAAAATATTCTGCAGGTGTATTTGAAAAGTTTTAACTAATCATCTTGTAATGAATGTCATTTCAGTTCTACTTTCTGAGTATGAATTATCATATGCAGTAAAAGACAATACTAAAGCACTGTTAAAGGTTTTGCCACTAACTCAACTGACTGACTTCTCTCCTGTATGATTTCAGTCTCTTCAGACCTTGCTGTACATGATTTATGAGCTTCTACATCTTTTGACCTCCTAACTGAACTCCTTTCCACAAACTGATCATAGAAATAAAAACAGTATAAATAAAAATGGTAAAACTTTACAATAAGGTCTCATTTATTAACATTAATGTATTAACCAACATCAACTAACAATGAACAATATATTTGCTACAGTATTTATTAATCTTTGTTTATGTTAGTTAATAAAAATAGTCATTCATTGTTAGTTCATGATAGTTCACAGTGCATTAACTAATGTTAACAAATTAAACCTTACTGTTTGTGCTTAATAAGATTAAGAGAAAACTGTTAATCATTTTTATGGTTACACTTTACAATAAGTGCAACCATAATCGCACTCTCTCAATATTCAAAGTACAAATAAGACCAAATTTTTCTTTAATACAGAGCTAAGAGATGGTTACAACTACACTGCCCAGCTTAAAATAGCTTTCATATTGAGAGATATTTGTATTCATCAGGGAGCCGCTTTCAAAATACGGGGTATTGAAATCGCGTTTGAATGCGCGCTCGCGTTTACTTTCACTTTTGCGATCGCGCGCACTCTGTAAATATGGAGCGGCGGCGACCGTTATCCAACTGAATTAAATGGGTTTTTTTTTAAATACAAAGCAAAACGACAGTGGAGGCGTAATGTAAATGTAGCGGTGGCATATTCTTTCCTAATCATCCTAAAACTCTGTCATGGCAATGTCACGAGACTACTTTTCACCTCGACGAGAAATCTCGTCACATTTTAATCTCGCGAGATCTCGTCACACCCTTACAATTTACTGAAATGGTCATATCTCGTGTAATTGTTCAATCAGTGTTTCAATGGCGGAAAGACATCAATGAATGCTTGTAAACAATGTCATGTAGCATTTACCTCAGAAAAGCCATTCAGTGTCAAAGTAAGTTCGCTAGAGAAATTAACTGTTTCGCTTAATATATGCACTGTATTAGCATAATCATTATATTTTACTTAACCTTTTAGTGATGTCCTGATTAGGCTATTTAATGTAGCCTATGTTTAAATAAATCTTGTGAAAATGACAGCCACTGTGTTGAAATGATTATATTTCAACAACGAATTGGAGTAAGAACATTTAGAAGTTAATGCAAAAGCTGCCTTAGGTGCAGCTTACATGTTTGCATACAATTTGTTATTTGAGTGTTGATTATTTTATCTAAAAATAAAAAGCAATTGAATTTAGGCTAATAGTTTGAGCTCAGTTGTTAATCATTAATATTATAGTAGCATAATGTTTAAGTAAGGGCTCCCTATATAGTTTATAGCATTAGCACAGATAATTCAGATAACACAGATAAAAAGTTTTTTCCCCGCCTGCTGTACCAAAAACCGTACCGAACTGTGACTTAAAAACCGAGGTACGAACCGAACCGTGAGTTTTGTGTACCGTTACACCCCTAATATATATATATATATATATAATATACACACACACACACACATTTTTGTGTTAGTGCTTTGTCATTTAAAAAATGGCTTGCAGTATATAAAATGGCTTACAGTAATACTTTTAGCAATAGTGATTTTTAACTTACCCAGCAGAAAACAGCATATGCCAGGTGTTATGCAGCACTGTTAGTTTCTTGAACTTTTCAATATGTGACACTTACAAATGTGCTATTTTTTTTTTTTTTACATTACAAAAAAGTGTACAAGCCCATATAGGCTAAAGCTTCAGTTTGACTGATTACAAATGGTTCACGTGTAGCCACATCACTGGGAGCGCTATTTCTGGTGCGTACAGTTTCTCCAGAGCTCCAGATATATCACTTATGAGATTACATTTTGGATACAATGTTACTTTAGAAGGTTGTAGAAAGCAAGGCAAATCATGCGGTTTTGGAATATGAGGGCTAATATCTACATGTGTGTGTTTTTGCTTAGTGTCTAGATGAGTGTGACTCAATAGAAGCACTGCATCCCTCTATCTTACTTGCTTTCTTTTTCTCTCAGTTGACAGAACACCCCCCTGCAACCCTACTGGATTACCTCACCACTTGATGCCATGTGGCGACCTAATTGCTATAGCAACAGCATGTTGCCACAGTGTGTTAGGGTATTCGAGGAGTCAGGCTCTTGGAGATGTGACAGGCTCCTCGCAGCACAGAAACACTCTGACGCAGAGGGTAAGGTTTTTACACAACACCACTGACAAGAGGAGCTGTCTGTGAATAGCACTTTGTGACATCCAGCTAACTGCTTCTAACCCCTTTACCCAGCAATAAACCATAAACAGTTCCTGCTGGAGGAACGTTCTAGAAGGTGGTGGAATATTTTTCAGGGTTGTGGAGTAGATGGTACACCTGGTATTAACATTCATCTTTAGGTGATTCAATCACAAATAATCAGATGAGATGTTTGCCATTTACACACTGAGACATTTTACAAAATAAAAAAAATATTTTATATTCCACAGAACAGTGTTATTTTAGTATCTTTGTTTAATGTCATCATAATTTTTTTTAATTCATTTTTATTTTTAGAAATTCAAATTAATTATATTAAATATTAATTTGTATTCCACAGAAGAAAGTCACAGGTTTACAATGACATTAGGGTGAGTAAGTGCATGAACTATCCCTTTAATGAACAGACTCTATTCCAAAAGCTCCCATATCAAAAGGTTTTGGAATAGAGCAAATGATAAAGGGGTGGTTGATTATGATTTCACTTTTTTAACTTTAGTTAGTGTGTAATGTTGCTGTTTGAGCATAAACAACATCTGCAAAGATACGACACTCAAAGTTCAATGCAAAGTGAGATATTTTCTTTCAAAGAATTCGCTGTTTAAAGACTACAACAAACAGCTGGTAGGGACTACAACAAGCTTCTTCCCGGGTTAGTGACATCACTAACCCTAAAATGTACATAAACCCTGCCCCCAAAAAACACACAACAAAGGGGGTGAGACCATGTTGGGCTGCTTTAGAGAAGAGGAAGAATTTTTGTAGTAGAGTGTTGTTGCCATGCCGTCATTTTACGCCAATTGTGACTGCTTTACAAACGAGGGTCAATTCAATGCTGGATTTGCACAAAAGATTAACATGACGCTACATGCTAGTCAATGAGTTGAATTACCTCCACAGGAACTACATACATTTAATCCACTAACCGTTCAGAAACATCCAGTTGCGTTCTAAAATTTGTAACTTTCTCTCCATCAGTGTCCGACTCTGGTTTGAACAATGTAAGGCTGAACACCGTTACTGACGATCGTCATTTTGGCTGCATGAGATTCTCCAGCTTTGTTGTTGTTGAGCAACTGAAGCATGAGCTGTTAAAGCTCCGCCCACTTCTGGAAAGCGGGCAGAGAACAGCAGCTTATTTGCATTTAAAGGGGCACACACAAAAATGGTGTGTTTTTGCTCACACCCAAATAGAGGCAAATTTGACAAGCTATAATAAATGATCTGTAGGGTATTTTGAGCTGAAACTTCACAGACACATTTTGGGAACATCAGAGACTTATATTACATCTATATTATAGGTCTCCTTTTAATATCAAATGTAAATGGGCTGCCACTGGTCATACAAAATAATAAAAGCATCCTAATTCTGAAACCCAACCAAACCAATGACAAACAGAATCGGGGCTGCACCAAAAGCTCTAGTGTGAAAGCTAGAGAAGGGCCAGCTGTGTGAACTTTGCGAGTCCGAATGCTGGAAAGCACAGAGGGACTTAATTCTTCACCATAGGGAGGAGAATGTGAACTGTAAATCCTTTTGGGCTTCTCTTCTCATCTCTTCCATCTTCTATCCATCCATCCATACCAACATCCTTCTTTTGATTCCAAGCACATCTACAATCATTCTCACTCCACAAGCTCCTCCATTCTGTCTTTTCTGTCTCTCTCTCTCTCTCTCTCTCTCTACCTCCATCTCCTCTGTCTGCATGATGATGATGATGACGTTTTTTCCTCCTTTTCTCCTGCATGGCTTGCCTCCTGCCTCCCTCTCAATCGCCCCAGACAGCAAACCCCACACGTCTTTGATTCTGCGCTTGAAAAATGAAGATGGTGAACTTCAAAGAGAATGTTCTTCTGCTGATGCGTACCAGCCCACTCAACCTCTCTCCCGTCATTTTATCTGCCCAATCTTTCTCTCTCTCTCACTCACTCTTTCCATCTTTCTTTGTGTGATTCTCTCTGTTCTGTGTGTGAATCGTACCTCCCTCTCTAGCTCTGCCTTTCATACATACACATGCACACATATGTACTGTACTTACAAAAAGTATTGTGGCGGTATAAAGATAGTATTGGATGGTAATACCATGGTATTTTGATATACCATGTAGGTTGTGTGGCACTATTTTTGATGTAGAATTTTTTATTTTTTTTTGCTAATTTCAGCATCTGACAATTAAGTGCTGCTATTAAGGCTGTTCAGTCAGTTTGATTGTGCGAAAATTAATGTGTTATTGTGAGAGGTTTATTTATATATATATATATATACACATACACACACACAAATGAAGCCTTGGTGAGAATCTTTTCTCACATTATGATATTTCAACTCAGATTAACATTTGATGTCCATTTATTTATTTATTTGGTAAGTAGTCATGTAATCAACAAAATGATGCATGGTCTGCTGATAATTATTGCAAAATAACCCCCTTCATGATATGATATAAGATCACTCTATCCTGATTACCCTATCAAGGTTTATTTTGCATTTCTACATCATCCCCTATGTATTTGTTATGCGCGGCTTACGTATAATGTAATTGTGTTGTTGTTCCTATCTTCTCTGTTTGGCGTAGTCAAATTCACTGCATCTTTTCCTCCCCAAACTTCTAGCTATCATTTGCTCTCTCTCTCTGTGAGTTTATCTTTAAATGTGTTTGTGCATAGCTACAGATAAGTGTGGCTTAATCCCATCTACTTGCCACGCCAACCTGAGCGTGCTGAGCACTTTTACATAGTTTATTTTTACCTGCCTCTCTCTCCTTCAGCTGTCAGTCAAAGCCGAGCTCTCAGCGACGCTGAAAGAAGACGCTTGACTCCTGCCTCATTCTCCAAGTTGCAATCAAGACACACAGTGTCTCTAATTACAGAGCCTGTAAACCTGTCGTTTCAGAACCACAGTGTGACACAGATACGCGGCGAATGCCGTAAACTCTTACAGTACTAGTCAGAGAGAAACCGCTAGGAGAAAAACAAAGCAAAGCAGGTTACCTCTAAAGTTGACGTGAAGCAGAAAGTCCCGGTAGAGTTTCCTGCCATCGAGACTGCGCATGGCTTCACACAAGCGTGTGGTGTTGGCGCAAAGAGTACGTTGCATTCGGTGCAAGGCGTGCGCCATGGCATACACGGCGTTTACGACAAACATAATCTTTGATTCTGGCTCAAAATTTGAGCTGTCCACAGCCAATTCTAGGTCACAAGGTGGCTTTGGGGTTCCCGCCCCTGCTACCGAAGGCCCGCCCAATGAACACTGAAACTTTTGCTCCCAGAAGTCTTTGAACCATGGGTTGCGATGATTATTAAAGGGCGTGAGGCTCTGGAAGTAGCTGTTGAACTCTGGTAAAGGATGAGCCGCTAGCTCCAGCGTGATTGCCCCGTCCGCCGTGAATTCGTTCCCTTTGACGATGCTCTCTTGCGCCCCCCAGCCGTCACTTGCTACCCAGAGGAACGATGCATTGAGGCGTGCGGCGGCCGCGATGAGTTCTCGAGCATCGTCGCTACGCAGAAAAAGCACGGCCACACGGGCTGTGGGCTTCTGTAGAAGCTGACGGACCACTGCCTCGTACGAAGACCGTTTCGCACTTGATCGGCCCACTTTTTCAGAAGTAGCGATGCAGATGTTTCTCAAACGGGCTTGCTGCTCGAAGGCTTCGATTCCTGTCTCTCCGTAGTCACCTTCGGAGGCAACAGTGGAAACGTAGGTCCAGTTGAAGGCACGCAGGATCTCCGCCATGGCCTTGGCCTGGTAGAAGTCTGGAGGGACGGTGCGTGCGAAGTAGTCGTAGCGGGATTTGTCGCTGAGTTTGGCACTGGTACTGGCATAGCTGATCTGAGGGATCTGAAATAGCCGCAGCAGGTTGGCCACCTGGGAGAAACACACACAAAAACATATACAGTATTGCATTACAAACCCTTTCGATCAATAAGTCAGCAACTTATGAATTAATTATCCAAAGACTATGATACATAAAATATTCTTTTTTTAGTCATTTGATTAGATCAAGCCACATTAGCCCAATTAAGAGGACACAGACAGGCTCAGCAGGGCTGAGCAGCATGGAAATGTTTTTTCAGCCTGGCTCTTCCATATCACACACCCCATGCTAAATGTGCAGAAATGCAGAGGATAATGTCTTCTTTGCTGCATAACACTGACATGCACAATTATTTAAATCTTTACATCAAAGTTAGAACAACACTTGCAGTTCAGTCCTGTTGTATGCAATGATTTTTCTTTTGTTTTGGGATGCTAACAGATATGCTCTACAAATGAACGTAATGAATGTTTGCTAAATGCTCAAAAAAAGAGTTGCTGTCATTTTGTTGATTTTCAGGTGTAAGTAGAGGTTAAAGTCAACATGAAATAAATATTGATTAATAAATCACGTTTTATGTCAGCATGATCAGTGCAATCATAATGCAGTTTTAGAAACTTTGCATTCTGTCTGTCTTCAGTCTGGTATGTAACACCCTTTTATTCAATGAGAAAAAGGAAAAAGGGCAGGACTTGATTCTGTTCCACTCTGAAATACACAACCATTTAAAAGTTCGGAGCCTGTAAGATTTTTTAAATGTTTTTGAAAGAAGTCTCTAATGCTCATCAAGGCTGTATTTATTAAAAAATAAAGAAATAAAAGAAATATTTCTTATTATTATCAATGTTGAAAAAAGTTTAACTGCTTAATATGTTTGTGGAAAACGTGATGCATTTTTTCAGGATTCTTTGATAAATAGAAAGTATTAATTAAAAAAAAAATCTTACTGACCCCAGGCTTTTGAACTTCACATACAGACATAAAATGGGTTGTGAACAGTAATTTATGTTGGCTTTAACTCTTTCCCTGCCAGCTTTTTTGAGAAAAATCGTGTTATTTTTCCCAAAGATTACAAGCAGTGCTTTTATCACTTGTTTCTGCTTCATTTTTGTCTGTGTTTTGATCCAGAGATTCTGTACTCTTTCAGAAGATGCATATCAGTGCCCTCTAACACATAACAGTGAAAACATGGAAAGCTGGAAAAGTCTGTTAATGGAGGGGAAGCGTTGTCTCATAAATGACAGAAAAGTCCGTCAATGGCAGGGAAAGAGTTAATAAGAAGAAAAGAAACTAAATATCTGAGGATGTAAAGAAAAAGCAATATCTAAACTTTGTTTACTGAGAGGAGTCCCCCAAAAAAGAAAACAATTACCGTTTTTTTTTTTCTTCAGTTCAATGGAAAGTAACCTTACTTTTTATCCTTTTCAACTCTGAGAAATTATGTAACTTAAAAGAATATGGAGGAAAAAGGGACAGAAGTGTATACAGAATCTCAAGAGAGAGTTTGCCAGAGGGAGGCAGGCAGGATTGCCAAACAACAGGCAGTGTCGTGAGAGAAAAACAATGCCCAGTCGTTGGCGATGAAAGGAGAGCAATGGATAACAATGGTTATCTAAAGAGAGACCACTGTGAGGTCACAATTCTCCTAGCTCTCTGCCAGAAACAGAGCAATATCGCTAAATAAAACTGCAGAGTAACAGGGGGAAAGGATTGACAGAGAACAAGAAAAAGACAGAGAGAGGGAAAAGAAAGGAGGGTTAGACAGATTACGGATTTTGGAACTGATAGAGGAAGTCAGCTTTTGCTGAGCCACAAATGGGGAGAGGGTTATGCAAAATTATGCAAATTCCAATGGCTCTGTCACCAGTGATACTAGAAAGCAACAACGCACAACACACACAATAGCATAGCCGCAGTGCTAATCCGTGCACGTACATGAGGAAAGGAAAGAGCAAACTGGATTTACAGGGGCGAAGAATGGAAACGGGGGTGGCGCAGAGTTTTATTTGAGGGCGGCCCTCTAAATAATGAATTGGGTTCTTCATAGTTGGTCGGGAAAAGAGCTGTGGTGTTGTTCAGAAGTGGGCTTCTGGAGGGTAAAGAGCAGATTTGTGATTCATAAAGCCGAACCTGCAAATAATTCAGTAAAAGTAATGAATTCAAACTGTACACAAATAAAAGAGGTTTAGCTGTGCTCAAAAAAATGAACTTGAAAGGGAGGTTATGCTACAAAGACTGGATTTTCTGCTTCAGTTAATCAAACATTTTGTTGCTATCATTTTAAATTTAAATCAAAATGTATTTAATCCATGTGTTTTATGTCTATATAGAAAGCAATATAAATAATTTTAGAAACAAATTTTGAAAATTATTTTTTTCCCCAATGTTTTTAATCATAATCTGTGTATGTTCATTTAGTTTAATTCTATTCCAATGTAAATTCAATTTTAAAATATGGTGGGTTCCTCATTTCTTCTTGTATTCCATAATTTATTTATTTATTTATAAATTTTTTTTTTTTTAATTAATTCAATTAGTAGGGCTGTTCAGCCATGATGTAAATTTGAAAGTTAAAGCAAAACACTGACATATTTACTTACTTTACATATTTATTTACAACCCGAATTCTGGAAATGTTGGAAAGTTTTTTAAATTTGAATAAAATGAAAACTAAAAGACTTTCAAATCACATGAGCCAATATTTTATTCACAATAGAACAAAGATAACATTTTACACTTTTATCCACGAAATGAGCTCATTTCAAATTGATTTCAAATTTCCTCTTGATAACTGCTACAGGTCTAAAAAAAGTTGGCACGATGGCAACAAATGGCTGAAAAATCAAGAAATTTTGAAAAGATTCAGCTGGGAGAACATCTAGCAACTAATTAAGTTCATTGATATCAGGTCTGTAACATGATTAGCTATAAAAGAGATGTCTTAGAGAGGCAGAATCTCTCAGAAGTAAAGATGGGCAGAGGCTCTCCAATCTGTGAAAGAGTGCGTAAAAAGATTATGGAATACTTTATAAACAATGTTCCTCAACGTCAAATTGCAAAGGCTTTGCAAATCTCATCATCTACAGTGCATAACATCATCAAAAGATTTAGAGAAACTGGAGAAATCTCTGTGCGTAAGGGACAAGGCCGAAGCCCTTTATTGGATGCCCGTGGTCTTCGGGCCCTCAGACGACACTGCATCACTCATCGGCATGATTGTGTCAATGACATTACTAAATGGGCCCAGGAGTACTTCCAGAAACCACTGTCGGTCAACACAATCCGCCGTGCCATCTGCAGATGCCAACTAAAGCTCTATCATGCAAAAAAGGAAGCCATATGTGAACATGGTCCAGAAGCACCTTCGTGACCTGTGGGCCAAGGCTCATTTAAAATGGACTGTTTCAAAGTAGAAAAGTGTTCTACTGGTCAGATGAGTCCAAATTTGACATTCTAAAGAGGAGGGAGACCTTCCAGCGTGTCATCAGCATTCAGTTCAAAAGCCAGCATCTCTGATGGTATGGGGGTGCATAAGTGCATACGGTATGGGCAGCTTGCATATTTTAGAAGGCACCATGAATGCTGAAAGGTATATTAAGTTTTCCAGACGACGTCTATTTCAGAGAAGGCCTTGTGTATTTCAGCAGGACAATGCAAAACCACATTCTATTACAACAGCATGGCTTTGTCGTAGAAGAGTCCGGGTGCTGAATTGGCCTGCCTGCAGAGAACATTTGGTGCATCATTAAACGAAAAATACGTCAAAGACGACCATGAACTCTTCAGCAGCTGGAAACCAATTTCAGGCAAGAATGGGACCAAATTCCGACACCAAAACTCCAGAAACTCATAACCTCGATGCCCAGACGCCACGAGGTCCATGCAGGACCTCGTGGCGCAACGGTAGCGAGTCTGACTTCAGATCAGAAGGTTGCGTGTTCAAATCACGTCGGGGTCAGCTTTCTGTGGGGCAGTCGTGGCCTAATGGATAGAGAGTCGGACTTGTAACCCAATGGCTGACCACTGCTCCGGGTGTGTGTTCACGGTGTGTGTGTTCACTGCTGTGTGTGTGCACTTGGATGGGTTAAATGCAGAGCACAAATTCCGAGTATGGGTCACCATACTTGGCCACATGTCACTTCACTTTCACTTCACTTTCACTTTCAAACTGTTTTGAAAAGAAGAGGAGATGCTACACCATGGTGAACAGGCCCCCATCCCAACTATTTTGAGACCTATAGCAGGCATCAAATTTGAAATGAGCTCATTTTGTGCATAAAAGTGTAAATTTTTTCAGTTTAAATATTTGTTATGTTATCTATGTTCTATTGTGAATAAAATATGGGGTCATGTGATTTGAAAGCTTTTAGCTTTCATTTTATTCAAATTTAAAAAACGTCCAAATATTTCTGGAATTTGGGTTGTATGTTTTATCTTTTTCTCTTTCTCTCTCTTTTTTTTTTTAGATATTTAGATCTTTAGTTTTACTACAAAAATTACAGAAAAATCATACCTTAAATGTGAATTTTGAAGCTTTTTTTGAAGTTGCCAACAACAATTTATTTATTCCATAAACAATTTATTGTAATTAACTAATTAATTTTTATTCATTATTATTATTATTTAAATTTCTGGTAAAAACCCACACTGTAAAAAAAAATTGCTGCCTTAATTTTTTTAAGTACAATGTCTGTAATTTCAAATTTAATTTAATTTCAACTTAAATTATATTAAACTGACTTAAAAAAATGAGTTGAATCTTGTATAATTGCTTATTTTGATGAGCCAAAGTAATGTAAAAATGCAGTTGAAGTTGTCATGACTTATTGATTGCATATTTTTTCTTATTGATTGCAACATTTGTTATCATGATTTATTGACAGCATCACAATTTCTGCACTACAGTGTAAAAACTGTACAAATGTTTAGGTCTTATGTAAAAATATAGTGTAGTATTATTTTTAATACTGTGTTAAAATAGGCTGACGCATGTGGTCTGATAAGCATGTGCAAATAGATTCCAATCAATAAATTTTTGGTTTAGTTAAATTTAGCAAGGCTTTTCTCATTAACTCAATTATTTCAAAGTTTTTGTGTATTGTTCATAACCATTTTAGTTCAAATTGACTGTATCTAACCTGTATGGAGACGCTGCTAAAAGATCCCCCAATGACACCAGTTATGGCCAGCGGACTGTCTTCCTGAAGTGCGTAGGAACCATCGGGACAGATGAACTCTGTATCATCCACTTTTGTAAGTGAGGCCCTGACGAACTCCAGCGCCTGTTCCAGAGCATAGGTGTCCCTCGAGCATGTGTCCAAGATGTGGACGCCCAAAGTCACGCCCGGTAGCAGACCTACGTCCTGGTTGATCTGATCTATGGCGAAGAGCATTGCCTCAAGCCGCTGGATTCCACGGTCTTCGTTGATCCGGCCACATTCATCCATGCCAATGCCCTTCTCATGGATGGGGAAGAGGCCTCCCAGAACCAGGTCCCCATCGATCTTAATTTCTCTGCGGGGAGAGTCTCCGCTGGACAGCAAGATCTCGGCACCCAGCATCACCAGGAGCAGAGCACGGATCGCGAACCACATCATTTAAGGGAAGAAGATTGAGGAGGTATAACGGTCAGGTGGGGAGATAGAGGGTGAAAGGTGGGCGTCAAGGAACTGACAGAGGCATGAAGGGGCAGTAGGGAGCTCTGTCTGGTTACTCATGGAGATCCACAGCACTGGGTTCAGCCTTTGACCTGCTGACAAACGGAAAGAGAGAAGGAGACACTATAAGGCAAAGAGAAAGCATTGAAATATAAATGTGAGATCATAATTATCAATGTGGCTGCAGTAGGACATCCCTTCTTTCAGTTAAAATGCTCTGTTTTGATAGTTTGTTTACTATAGCAAGCACATATTGGAGATTTCAGTCTTTCCCCATTTAAATGATTTATTTATTTGGATTTTTGGATGGTTTTCCCACAAAAAGTTACACAAAATCATACCTCAAATGTGAATTTTGAAAGTTGCTAACAAGTTGCTGTAGAACTGCAGTGGTTGTCCAATTTGTCAAGCATTCAGTTATTATTTGATAAACATGATTCAAGATTCAAAGATTCAAAAACTTTATTGTCTATCAACCAGTGATTTGTTTTAGGTAAAAGGCTCACATATACATAGTACAAATCATACACAACAAACAAGTACATGTTTGGGGAATAACTGTGTGCACTTTATACTGTAGAACAAAATGACAAGCATTTACTAGTAATGTTTACCAAAGACCATATTTTACTTACAAATCTAAAAATTCCATTATAAAAGCCCATAGGAAAATCCAGAAGGAACCCATGGTTCAAAAATGCTTTTGGACTGCCACCTGAACAGCTCTACCTGTTTAGAAAATATCTACCTGAGACTCAGACTTTAATAGCAGACATTTTAGGGTTGTCCTGTGCTTTGCAGTGTCAGTTAGTTCACTGTAATCACAGTGTTCTGTTCTTAGAGTTGAAAGAAGATTGTCTGCAAAACCAACCTGCCAAGTTTACAACAGGCGCACTCACACGAACGAATCTCAACAAATTCACCCAATGCCAACTCCTCCGCGCCTTCCGTACACTTATGAACAGATTTGTCAAAACAGATTCTCAAGGATGGAAAACACATGAGAAACATAAATTAATCAGCACAGAAGCTGCAGACAGAAGATGCAACTGTTGAGCTGATTGAAGTAAACAAAAACATTGTGTCCGCTTATAGTGCTGTTTATTTTTTAATGATTTAAAATGGTTTAACCATTTTTTTTAACCATGGATTAACTAAAGGAATTATGCTACTCAGGTAATGATGTTAACATATTCAAAACATTTTTTTTTTAAACGGATTTCCAAATTGCACCCAAAACGCACCCAAAACATATAGTTGCTTCATTAAAATGACTGAAAGCAAAATTATTTTTGAACATTACATTTAAAGGATTAGTTCACTTTCAAATGAAAATGACCCCAAGCTTTACTCACCCTCAAGCCATCCCAGGTGTAAAACTCTTGCAGTTCACAAAGCTTACGCTACGTCCTATGCCTTCCCTATTCAACTTATGGAAAAAGTTTAACTGACGTGACGCCAGGTTACACTTTCTTCGTAACTTGAATACAGAAGGCAGTCTAGTGGAAGCTAGATATTTTACTTCATAACTTGTTAAATATGGATTTTTTTTTACACAAACGCATCGCTTCACTTTGGAAGGCCTTTTTTTACCCCTTGGAGCCGTGTGGAGTACACGTTTATGATGGATGGATGTGGATGGAGACACTTTCTTCAGCTCAAACTCATTGGTCCCGTTTACTGACATATTTATTATATATATTTATATATGGATTTAAATATGGATATTTATTAATATTTCTCCAATTATGTTCATCAGAAAGAAGAAAGTCATATACACCTAGGATGGCTTGAGGGTGAGTAAAGCTTGGACTAATTTTCATTTGAAAGTGAACTAATCCTTTAAATTGGCCAATTAGAATTAAACAATGAAATTAAATGTGCAAAAAGTTCAAAAATTGCATTGCTTTCATAATTAATTAACATAAAATTTTATATAATCTAAATCAAGATTATTTTTTCCCTGGATTAAGTTCAAATAAATCCATTCAACTGTGTGGAATAATTTTATGACGTTTAAGACAAATTAACTAATTTTTGAGTATGTGTTAAAGTGCTATATTCAAATGAACATGACGTAGTGTTAAAGGGATAGTTCACCCAAAAATGAAAATTTTGTCTTTACTTACTCACCCTTAAGTTGTTTCAAACCTGTATGAGTTTCTTTCTTTTGTTGAACACAAAAGAAGATATTTTAAAGAATGTAACCAGAAAGTTGGTGGCACCCATTGACTTCCATAGTAGGAAAAAAAATACTATGGAAGTCAATGGGTGCCGTCAACTGGTTACCAACATTCTTTAAAATATCTTCTTTTGTTTGGAACAACATGAGGGTGAGTAAATGATGACAAAATTTTCATTTTTGGGTGAACTATCCCTTTAAGTTAGCGCAGATAGTGTTAGTGATAGAATTTGTGAGTTGTTAGTGAATAAGAAGGTTTTTGCACTGAAATGCCACAAAAGTGCCTGAGAAAATCATGTTTGGGTAAGAAACTGTTGTAATGCCAAACCCATTATGTCCTGTTATGTAGTATCTCTTCTCTTCCCTTCCTCAAAATGAGCATTAATTTTTTTTCTTTGTTAGCATAG
>RJVU01053773.1:3931907-4001646 GCA_003731715.1 Anabarilius grahami
AAAAAAATAAATAAAATAAATAAATAAATATATATATATATATATATAAAATTTTAATTAAATCCTGAACCTACAACTTTTAGAAAATGCTACAAATTTAGCTGTCCAATAAATAGCTTCTCAGAGAGCTGAGCAAAAAGCACTAATTGTCAAATCTGATGCCGGGTATGTGCGTCTCTCCATTTGAAGTAAAGTTATGAAACTGTGGAAAAGGCAGCCTTGATATCTAAGCCTGGTTTTTGATCTTAGGGCTTGGGAAAAAAACTCCCTAATCTGATTTCCTCTTCCACTTTTCCTTGCAGAAGGGTGGGCGAGCACAGGCGGCGGCGGCTGCGATGGGGGGCGGATTTATGAGGTGTGTGAGATGGCTTGCTGGGTTTCCACGGCTCTGGCAGCTACACAAAGGCTCACAGCCTGGCCAGGAGATGGCTCAAAGGCTGGATAACACTCTACTGCAGTGATGCTATCTCCACCGTGCAATGCAACACAAAGCACAACACGCAGGCCTCTGGCAGCATCACACTAACGGCAGCTTTCCTCATTATCTTCTTCCACCGTGATTCAGTCTGCCAGCCAAACAGCAACAATGGTGCTCTCACTGGGCAAAAGCTACGCGGCCGCCACCGGTTTAAAGCGTCTCCACTTGCCTGAGTTCTTCCTCTCTCTCCTGAGAGGTCAGTGGGAGATCTGGAGGGCCGGAGGAGAGGGGAGGGAGAGTGCTTTCTGCTTTGATGACAGACTCTTGGACTCTTCAGAAGTGGACTGGTGTTGTTTTAGCACACTGAGTCTCTGTGGCCACACCGGGTGAGAGGAAATTCAGGGCCGCTTCCCCCCTCACACTCTGACGCCGAGCATTACTGAGTGAGAATGCGAGGAGAATGTGTGAGAGGCCCTGTCAGAAATCATCCACAAGTTGAAATGTGGTGAACGGCATGTACTGAGGTATCCAGCAGGGTTGCTCTATCTATCTATCTATCTATCTATCTATCTATCTATCTATCTATCTATCTATCTATCTGTCTGTCTGTCTGTCTGTCTGTCTGTCTGTCTGTCTGTCTGTCTGTCTGTCTGTCTGTCTGTCTGTCTGTCTGTCTGTCTGTCTGTCTGTCTATTGTGTCTAGATCATTCCATCCATCCATCCATCAAACTCTTTTAAAGTTTGTCAAGGTTTTAAACTTGTCAAAAACATTTAAACAAAGCTTTGTCATTTGTACATTTCAAGTTTCTCAAACTTTTCTAGTTAAAAATTACAGATTAATTTCTTTGCCTTTTAATTGAACTTTCTTACATTCATTAAGAATTGTCATTTAAAAGGCATTCTCAGTTCAATTCTGTATGTTGAATGAGAAAATAAGGAGGTCTCTTTTATGTTTGTGATAATTACATATTTAAAATTAAATTAAGAAAACGTTGCAGAAATGTTAGAGACAACATTTTTTAAATTCAAATGGAACAAAGATGCTTGAAGTTGTGCACTTCATCAGTGCACATTATTTCAAAGAAAAACATCGAAATGTAATAACTTTCCCTGCCTCTGAAAAGATTTTCCTTTTTGTTTGACTTCTTTCTTCTGACCACCTGCCATATAGAGAGCAGTTTTCATGTTCCAATCAATTCCCGAGGGATAAAAGTCCTGCATTATTTTCTTGTTGAATATCCTGCTTTTCTCAAAAATGAGGTATGGGTGTGAAACTTTGTTTTGTGATGATTTTTAAACATGACACATATATTGTTCAAAATAAGAGCACAGAAATGTAACCATGATTATATATTTCTCTGTAAACATGTCTGTCTTAAATCAGTGGAAATATAATAACCAGCTGTATGTTCTTGTACACAAAGGGAGCCCCTATGCATAATTTGTGCTAATTAATTATTTACATTCTCTGCTAAGTTGGAATCTAATTTTAAGAACAGGTGTTGGCATGTTAAAAAAGTTCTCAGACTGGGCTAATTAATTGCATTTCATAACCATCTGAATTGTAGAGAGATAAATGCTTTAAAACCTAGAGTCTTGCTCATTAAAAAACTAATTAAATAGCATTTTATTTATATAGTGTATCACCTGGGTCATATTCTCAGTACAGAGGCAGAAAAGGTGAACCCCAACAAAATCTGTGGTCAAACTAATCCTTGAACATCTTAAAATTAGTTATGAAATACATCTAGATGCTCAATATCAAACAGGTCTGATTTTGACAAAGTTCTCCCTACTGCATTAACTTCTTGGCAGTAGGAAGTCACAAGCATTTTTGTTCCTTCCCTCAACCACCTACTGTAGCCTATCTTTAAGCAGTTCCTCTTGGCTAATCAAGTTAATTAGCTAAGAGGGGTAGGACAGAAGAGTGGTACAGGGTGTTTTTGGGGTACAGAGAGGCTCAGGAATTAATTGGATTTTGCTTGCAGGCAGTTCCTTAACAGCATGCCTAAATCAAACAGTCAGCTCGAAAAAATCAATTCCAAATTCCTGTGCCAGAAAAAGGAATGGAAAAAAAAATACTTAAGTTATCCCTTTTTTCAAACAACAATGCTTGTCTTCGTCCGTGAAAACTATGAAATTTGTTTTGCTTGCTTCAAGGGCCACAGAGAATATAGTGAGTGTTTTAAAGAACTCTTTTGTCCTGGTGCAATTATTTGGAAATAGTCTTTATTGGAGAGAGTCTGGATCCTCCTGGGACAGCATACTTTCTATTAAATTGCATACTTTTGCTTTTTATATGAATTCAGGAATAATAGCAGGGCTCAACAGTAAGGATGACCCGGGGCGAGTATGAGAGTTTCAGACCAGTTGACAGAACTGTCACTTGCCAGTGCTGTGCTGTCACTGCGTTTTAAGTTTGTTGATCATGTGCATGTTTTTTTTATGCCTTTCAAATTTAAACATTTGGTTTTCTGTGATGTATTTTAGCATTGTTCTTGCAAATTAAATTTGTCACCAAGGTAACATTATGTAGCTGGCTTACACAGATGAGGCTTTGTTGAAATTGAGAATGATTTATGGTACTGTGGATAGTGGAAGCATCAGTTAGGGTTAGAATGGGTTGAAAATTATAAAGTATTGTAAGCCATTGTTTTCCAGCAAAGTTGTGATTATAAATATACAAATGTATAATGTTACTTTCTTAGAGTTACTGGGGATTTTGGGCCCTGGAGATGTTTTGACATGCCCTGACATTTGTGATTAATGAGCTCAGATGGGAAAGATTGTACCTCTTGTTGGTTTCATACAGATTAAATAAGCAGAGATAATTTGTTTTCAATTTGAATTGGTTGATGTAAATGTAGACATTTCAAGCTTTCGACATGTTTCTCATGTCTATGTGGCAAGTTTTTGCAGAGTTTCGGTTCATTTGTGACACGTTTTAGAAAGACATTCACGGCGACTGAGACAGCAGAAAGCACAGTACACCCTGTTTATTTTCTTTATTTTACAAAAGCACAGTGTTTTGTTTATATTTGAGTTTACACAAATAAAAACCCTTTTATAGTTTCGAAAGATGTATTACTCTTATCTATGACCAATAATAACAGCATTTCTGTTCACTGTTATAAGGAAAAAGGCAGGTATAAATCTGAATTACTGACCATACAGAGAAACAAATCCTTATTTTTGATAATTACATAGAATGTCAAGAATTCAAAGCTGAACCAACAAGATGACATTCCCATTTCTAGTACAGTGCTCGGTGTAAATAAGTACACCCCTTTTGAAAAGTAACATTTTAAACAATCTCAATGAACACAAAAACAATTTCCAAAATGTTGACAAGACTAAGTTTAATATAATGCAGCTCCCCGACACCAGCAGCACTCATGCAGCCCCACATAAGGACACTGCCACCACCATGTTTCACTGTAGGCACCATGCATTTTTCTTTGTATTCCTCACCTTTGCGACGCCATACAGTTTTGAAGCCATCAGTTCCAAAAACATTTATCTTGGTCTCATCACTAAAGAGTGAGTCCCAGTGAATCCCAGTAGTCTTCATCTTTGTCAGCATGGGCCCTGGCAAACTCTAGGCGGGCTTTTTTGTGCCTGGGCTTTAGGAAAGGCTTCTTTCAGTGTACGCCGTATTGTGTCACAGGAAATGGTCACGCACATCCTGACTTTGCTGAGTTAGATGCGTTCCTGGGTCAACATATTTTGTTGATCCTGGAACAATATTCCAGTCTGAAAATTGTCTTAACCCTATTCCTACCCCTAAACCTAACCCTACCCATAAGTTATCCCAAAAATCAGAGGGAAATGATAGATGAATAACACTGATGTAGAAGCACCAATTCATGATTTTCAGCCTCAACTTGACAATCTGTAAACTTGTCCCTCAAATCTGATTGGTTGATTTGAATGTTGTTCCAGGATCAACAAAGATGTTGACTGAGGAACATGTTGAACTCCGCAAAATCAGGTTATGCAAATAGTCACCCCAGTTTGGCTTTCTACTTCAGATAACTGCAGTGAACTTGCATGCCGATTTTCTTCAACCCTTCTCATCAGAAGACGCTCCTGTCGAGGTGTTAACTTCCGTGGACGGCCTGGACGTCTCTGTGAGATGGTTGCAGTTCCATCTTTTTTTAATTTTTGTACCACTTTTGCTACAGTATTCTGACTGATAAGTAAAGCTTTGCTGATATTCTTGTAATCTTCACCTTTCTGGTGTAAAGAAATGATTTTCTTTCTCAGGTCTTGTGACATTTCTCTTCCATGTGGTGCCATTGCTGACAGCATGAAATGGGAAGGGGGTTTAACACCCTTTTATTGTCAATTGGCTGCTGGACACCTGTGTAATGAATAATTAGATTCACCTGTGGTTGAATTCTTGTTAAATTAGACATTTTTAGTCTAAAATTTAGCTTTGCTCCAGAGACTTTCAGTGGGGTACTCATTTTTGCATCACCCTAATTTGAGTAAAACTGAAAATGTTGATCTCTAAGTTATATTATTAACCTTACTTTCATGTTATAAGTTAAACAGATGTTACATAAAACTTAGTCTTGTCAACATTTTGGAAATTGTTTTTGTGTTCATTGAGATATTGTTAAGAATGCTACTTTTCAAAGGGGGTGTACTCATTTACGCTGAACACTGTATCGTATATTTTACACATTTAGTTAAGCCTGTAGTGCACGCAATACAATTTTACTGCAGCAAAATGAGAGCTTGTGATTGGCCGAGATATTTGACTTCATCCAATCATCTGTCAGAGCTCACATTTGCAATGTTGTAATGTGCACTAGAGCCTTTGATGACTCGTCCTTTCTGTGAGTAACTCCTCTGATGATGAAACGCACCAAAAGAGGCACAGGAGAGTCTTAACCAGCATGCCCATCGATTCATCTGCCAATCAGCAAAGCAGATCAAGGGAGGACATTACCACAGTGCACTACATTAAGACAGCACATGGTTTTAGAAATGGAGTGCAAGACAAATTACGCATGGAGGACGTATCACTCACTGATGTGTCTGATACCAGATACAGCTCATTAAGAACCTCTGTTGTCATCTAAATCTCTTTAAAGTCACTGCATGTTGATGTAGTTGAGGTCATGTACAATTCATCTGTTAGATCTGTGGTTTTTAATCCACAGTGGTTTAAAATGGTGTGTCTATGATATTCAACAGTGCCTATGATATTCTGGTGTCTACATGATTGCTTGTGCGTTAGTTGGTGGTTGCTATGTTGACTATGTTGCATAGCAACCACCAACTAATGCACTAAAAATCATAGACACCAGAATATCATGTAGACTATTGACTGTTGATAGGGTGTTGCTATGCAGTTAATAAGATGTTCTGAGTAATTTTTAGCACGTTGCTATGTTAGTAGTAGGTAGTTGCTAGGGTGTTGCCATGCAGTTGCTACTGTGTTGTGACTTTTTTTGCCTAATGTATTTAAAGTTTTCACCTTGTTTAACAAAGGTCATACAAAATAAATTAAAAATATATAAAATAAAATAAACATTATCCAAAGGCACACACAGATCATGTTCGGAGTCATTTTTAGCATGGTTGATATGGTTTTGTGAGATTTTTAATTTTTTTGCCAAATGTATTTATTGAAATGTTTATCTAGTTTAAAGATTAACAAAAATACAAAATAAAAAAACCTAAAACATTATCCAAACATTACATTACATTATCCACAATTTGAATAATTTAGCATGTTGCTATGCAGTTGCTATGGTTTTATATGATAATTGCTAGGCTGTTAGTAGGTGGTTGCTATGTTCTGGGTTGTTGTATTTTGCTTACTTCTGAATGACTGTTTGGGAAGACTTTCAAATGTGAAAGTCAACAGTCTCTATGATATTCTGGTGCCTACAAATAGTGATTTTTTTCACCTGTTTTATCATTCCCCAAGACAACGTCTGAGCGGTAAACCGCGTAGGAAGAGTAACACAGAGAGGTTTAATAATTAAGGTTAGGTTCAAATAGTGTTTGTTTATTTATTTCTGAAGTATGTGTTTGTGTTCTGTGTCTCTGCATGTATGTTATGAGAGTTTCTGTATGAATGCTTTCCCACTATTGAAGCGAATCTTTAAGAAGGACAAAAAGATCCACTTAAGTTCTTCATAGAGGGGGGTGGTACAAAACTTGAAACCTGGCACCACAACACACTCACATGCCCGATGGACCATTACCATCAACCCCCGCTAAAGTAAGTAGCTATTCAGAGCCAGAGAGCTCTTCATTTGTTTCCCATGCTTTAACACAATCTCTGTTGTGTTTAGGATGTTTGTAGCTTAACGGTTCTGGCCTGCTTATTAAAAGACTAGGTTCAATCTCAAATCACTTGAAGATGCTGCACAAATTGTTCTGCGAAAAAGTCTCTGAAATGTATATATTGTAAATTGTTTGAGTTTTGTATAGTAATGCTAAAAGCTAGTGATAAAGGGTAAAGGGTTTGCTCAAATCCCAACCAGTATCACCAATTGTGATGCTTGCTTTAGCAAATTTCAATTTGGAGTGTAAATATTCCTGCTTTGTTCGCGTGCTGCACACAGCCTACGGCATAGGTTCACTGCTTCATGAAGCTTCGAAGCTTAACGAATCTTTTGTGGTTCGGAGCGTGTATCCAACTGGCTAAGTCACGCCCCCCAGTGGTGAACCATTGAAATTTCTAAACACTTATGATGTAACGAAGCCTCGTTTACTGAAATCATGTGACTTTGGCAGTTTGATATGCGCCTCAAACCACTGATTCAAAACAAAAGATTCGTAAAGCTTTGAAGCTTCATGAATCGGTGTTTTGAAATCGCCCATCACTAGACATTGTTGAATAAAGTCTTTATTTTGTTCTTTGGCACACAAAAAGTATTCTTGTCGCTTCATAACATTAAGGTTGAACCACTGTAGTCACATGAACTGTTTTGAATATGTCTTTAGTAGCTTTCTGGGCATTGAAAGTCTTGCTAGCAATGCAGGCCTCACCGAGCCATCGGATTTCATCAAAAATATCTTAATTTGTGTTCCGAAGATGAACGAAGGTCTTACGTTTGTGGAACGATACGAGGGTGAGTAATTAATGACAGAATTTTCAGTTTGGGTGAACTAACCCTTTAAACATTAGTTTTGGATTGATCTATTTTTAGAGTTTACACCGAAAAAAATGCTGTTTTATAAGAGAAGTCACAGACAACTGGTTTGATTCACTTTACGGCACTTCTCATTCATTTCTATGGTATCCGCAAACAGTGACTGACTGTCGCACAACTCTGAATGAAATTCAGTGACATCAAGACTAACGTGATTGCTTACGCGTGAACGCTTTTTCCAATGGTAGAGCCACGGATCCTCGTATCTCCCAATAAAAAGACCATCTCTGCTACTGTTCTGGCCCTGCTTTTCTGAACTGATGGTGCTGCGTCTCTGCGGCTAGATCTCACTAGGGCCGGTTGAAAATACAGTTTTCCTTAGGTAAATGTATAGCATTACATGACATGTTTTTACAAGCTGTTTTATTGATGTCTTTTCGTGATTGAAACACGAATACATGATGATACATTTCAGTATGTTGTACTGTAGCTTTCAACATACCTTCTGTTCTGATGTTTAGTCATCATGTACAGTGGCGGAGCCAGGATTTTTTTCATAAGGGTGGCCGGGCAGGGGCCAGCAACCAGTCTGAGGTGGCACAGAAATCGTTATTATTTCAACATAAAAAAATTAGTTTGACTATAAAGTACTAGATTGTTTTAGTTCCTTCAGCACAACTGAATACAATTAATTGTACTTAATTGTAATTGAGATAGTAGTGATATATCAAGTGATATTGAGTGAATTTGAGATTTTTTTGTATTATTCCTCACCTCTGGGCATATTAATAGAAAAAAAAGCTTAAATTGCAGCTAAAGTTCAACTTGCTCAGTCAGCTTGGTTCTGGTTCTCAACACCCCCAAAAGCTTGCTCTCCATCATGCAGATAAGTACATAGTTCAAAAAGTTAATTAACCATAAATTAATTTTATATAATCAATGAACGCTTCAACAATTCTGAGATAAGGGCAGAAGTCAACAGGACAGAAATGCCAGAATGTAAAATTAGTTTATGTATTTAAATATAATCCATATCCATGTTTGTACTTTACAAATTAATGCAAAATTGGCACCTATTTTCTAGTACAAATGCACACTGCTCACATTCGAGCATTGAATTACAGATATATATAAAAAAAATACATATCAGCTTGTACCTTATATTGTGATCTCACAAAGCAGAATATTTCAGACCAGAGAGACATTTTCTTAAATGTGACGCTTATATAACAAATACATACATGCACAGTTTTTCGGCAGCTATAATCCCATTTTTGGTTATTCCATGACTTAATTTATAACAGAACTACGACGCGCATACTCGTAAGTTTCTTTTGCGCTTTATTTACTTATTTACTTGTAAGTGATATACTTACAGCGCGCGCCAACGCATTTGCGCGTGCAATTCAAGAGTGCGCGCCGCGAGCACAGTATAACGGCTGATAGAACAGGAAAGTTACTGACTAAATTTTACTCCAGTTCGGACGCGTACACGGACAGCACTGACACGACTACTTGTATTTATAGCCTGACAACATCTCATCTCACCTCAGTTCACCAGTCACCTGTACCTTTCCCGCGCTCGTTTGACTTGCGCTGAGGCGAAGTTATAGTGCGCTTCTGAAAAGTCTCCCGTTTGTTGTGAACGTAAAGAGTCTGTTCTGCGTCTAAATAATAACAATTCTAGTCAAGATAAAGATACAAAAGCACTAGTCGTGAGCTGGGTGGCCAAGCTTAGGCCAACAAGGCCACCCCCCTAGCTCCACCCGTGTATGTCTTGCTTTAACTAGTAGTTGTCATCAAGGAGCGCCAAAACGGTATTTATTCTTTACATTTTTTGATAAATGACACAGTATGAAAGCTGAGACTGTTTCATATTTCAAAAGTAACAAAGCACAAAGCTTGTTGCTATTGTTGGAAGGGAGGCATGCTAATGTTTAGTTTCATTCACTTATTATTGTTTTAGTAAACTAGGAAAAACTCTAGAGAGGATCATTTGTGGTAAATGTATGTACTAATATTATAGATTCATTATTATTTACCTGTTATATATATGTTTGCACAAATCTATCTGTCATTAAAACAAATTTTTACAACAGCCACCACCATTTAAATATTTCAACAACGAATTGGAGTAAAACATAGAAAGTTGATATAGAAACTGCCTTGTGTGCAAATTTTAATGTTTGTATAGGCTACAACGTTGAGTGCTAATTATTAAATCAAATATATATTATATTTACAGTGCATTAATACAAATTTTTAAACAGCAATTCAGTTTAGTTTGGGCTCAGTTAATTTTAACCTTTAATATTAGAGTAACGTAGGCCTAAGTGAGATGGTTCTCTGAAATAGTTTATAGTTTATAGCAATAGTGAAAGAGATTTTTTTTTCCTTAAGTAATATTGACGTACTCAATGTTTTCAAATGAAATCTTTCCAAATTAACCTATATGAATCAAGTTGTGAAATCTGTCTCAAAAGTGCAAGTATTCCTCACAGCTGTTTTGAAACAATCTGTATTATAAATCTGACACTTTCTTTATAATTTTTAAAATTCCAGTTCAATATGTTGATTGTTTTGATGACACACATAGTATTGAATGCACTCAGATTATATTGCTGAATCCTTTTGTTAGATGCCATAGCGGAGGGACACAATTAAATATTAAAAGTGCTTCTCTAACAGCTGTAAGGCCACTGATCCATAAACACGACACTGAGATGTAGCCGGGAAAAACTCCAAACGCAGCAAATCCGTGCTTGGGGACGAGTCCTGCAAGACAGAGTGACCTACACAACGTGTTTTATTAAGACTTTTGCATGATCTGAAAGCATGCTGCATTTCCTGAGATACAAAATGGAGTTGAGTGATTTCGCTATTAATCGCGTTCTATGGATTAAGATGTTCAGAGAAGCCGGAGAGAGCAGAGAGATAAAGTGTATGTCAGGATGTTGTGACTCAGCGGGGAAAGTGGCCCTGCAGTGGCGACTTAGAGAAGCGCTGTCAGGAGCCATAGACTGAAGCTGATAAAACACATCATTTATTTAGACATGCACACACAAAATAGATCAATCTTCTGAAACAATCAGCAGAAGACTCCTAAAAAACACTAAGTAGTTAGTTTGGTTTTGGGCTACATGCCCAAACTTTTCCAGTCAAACTGTGATCCCTCCTGCCATGCCGTCGCTGTCAGTAATTACTATCATTAGAAAGTCTTCATTCCAGTCTAGGAGAGATGTGTGTTACGCTATGTTTAACATTTCAGTCGTTTCAGATGTTGTCTGCTTCAGTCACTCAACATGCGCTGAAAGGGAATTTTAAGGCAGATTCTGAATCCCCTGTTCATTGCTACCCCAAAACCGAACTATATGCTGAATATACAAGGGCTTTTCCAGTAAATAAGCTAACCTACTGGGTGAATCTAATGAAAACATGTCCAGGTCACATTTCATGAAAAAAAAAAAAAAAATTGTATAAAGAAAATGAAGCCTGTTTTTAGCATTTAGTTTGTTTTTGCTTTGTGACATTTGACCTATTCCCAAATTCTCATTACTTGTAACGTGCTTCTGTGTTTTACCTTTGAATCTATTTTAGTTTTTTTTTCATTATTCTCAATGTTGATTCTCATTTGCATTAGTATTTTTGTACAATAATTGTTTAAGATAATTTTTTTAATCTGCATAAATGCAGTGAACCTATGGATTATAAACACTTTAATTGTTTTTTAAACTTTAATACAATAAAAAATATTTATTTATTAAACATATTATACATGTTTCTTTTTGTGTTTCACAGAAGAAAGAAGATCAGTTGAGGGTGAGTAAATAATCCCAGAATTTTCATATTTGTATGAACTGCTCGTTTAATGGTACTAAAAATAAGATTCAATTTCTTTTTACAAAAAAATATGTACTGTTTTTCTTTTTTTGAAATGTGATATGTACATTTCTTCATAGGAAAAATGACATGAGCCACATTTGCAACTCAACGCAATGTATCGGAGCAGGTTTTCTTTGATCATGTGAGTATATTTCCAGTATATAATTCTAGGACATGATGTTGTATCCATACTCTTTCATGAGTTGACCATGAATGTCAGCTGTCATTGAGCCGTTTACATGCAGAAACTGTGTTACACTGCATATATCAGTGTTTGCATTTCCATTGTTTCAGCCTTCTTGAAATTCAATTCACGGTAACACTTTAGTATAGGGAACACATATTCACTATTAACTACGACTTTTTCCTCAAACTCCTAATTTACTGCTTATTAATTATTAGTAAGTTTGTTGTTAAGTTTAGGTATTGGGTAGGATTAAGAATGTAGAATATGGTAATGCAGAAAAAGGCATTAATATGCACTTAATAAGTATTAATAAACAGCCATATGCATGCTAATAAGCAACTTGTTAAAAGACCCTAAAATAAAGTGTTACCCAATTCACATTTATTTGTATAGCGCTTTTTACAATACATATCTTTTCAAAGCAGCTTTACAGAAAATGCATGTGTCTACATTACAATTTAGAGTGATCTTTTATCAGAGGTGACTGTGTCCAAGTGATGTATTTCAGAAAATTGATATAATTACTTTTTTTCCTAACTTTTTATGGTACTGCACCAGAAAGGTAACCTTGATCTGGTGCTATTTAGAACTATTTTAATCTCATTGATGTTGTTTCAAACTCACAACCATGAATTCAAAAACAGATATTTTAAATAATGTACTGTTCAGTTACAGCTAGTAAGTGAGTTGAATTTGAGAGCTGGATTAGTCTGTTTCGTGAATGAATCATTCAGATCGGTTTTCTGAACTGATTTATTAAAAAGATTGGATTTAAAAGAATGAAGATTTTCAGCAAAAAAAGAGGCAAGAACACAAGTCACATGGACCACTTTTATGATACTATTGTGGTATTTTTTTGTCAATTTAGAGCTTGACAGCTTGACACTTTCATTATGTTAAAAAAAATGGCCAGAATATTCTTCAAGATGACATCTTTTGTGTTTTACGTAAGAAAGAAAGTCATATCGGTTTGGAACAACATGAGGGTGAGTGAATTATGACAGAATTGTCATGTTTGGGTGAACTATCCTTTTAGAGTGTACCTATTCTGTCCTGGAGGAAGAATGAAATGTTCTCAAACGAAAGGTTGTTACTTTCGTTGTTGTATTGCCCTTGTATCTTTTTTTCCACCAAAATAATCTGTGGCTGAATTTAAGCCTAAACCTAATCGACATAATTGACACCCCCTACTGTTGGGCTGCACTAGGAAAAAACATTCAGTACTTGAATATTTTTATCATAATAATGTGTTAGCATCAGGTTTTGGACTCAGTTTGCTTTGTAAATGGGAGATTGTAGAGCGCTGTAGAGTGTAGAAGTGTTCTGCAGCAACGCTGCTCCTCCAAAACAGAAAAAAAAACTACAAAGCTGTTCTTTTTGCTCAGAAATGGATTCACTTGGCAGAGAGTGGGACTGCCAGACTGCTGAAATCTCTGCATATCACTATCACTTTCTCTCTGCATGCACACAGACAGACACACTCAAACATCTCTTTATTGATTTGATGCATGACTTATGCAACAGAATTGTTGTTTTGAAGATTCTGAAGGGGCTATAGCCTACTTCATAAAATCACTTTCAGCGGGAGCGCCACACTCTGGCACACACTCACACTGCATTTCGACATGCTCATTCTTCTCATTATGATCTAACGCTACTCTTTTACTCTTTCACAAGGATGTCCTTCAATGCAAATCTCATATTTTAGCATGCAGAGAAGAGGGAAACACTTTTGAATTGTGTGTTTGCATGCATACTTGCAGTATATACCTGTGCTGCATATGTAAGAATATTACAGCGCAGTGATGGCATCTTTAGTTTTCAGCTCCATACTCTTTCCATATTAATGAATATGAAGGCAAGGCTTTTGAAAGCTTGATGGGGCCTTGGAGTCTCTTACTAAAGCAGAATTTCTAACAGAGCTCTGCACCCATGGGCTTCGTCGCAGGGAAAAACGCAGTCTAACAAAGGTAGACTTCCTAAGCGGAGAGAGAACACATGCGTAGGAGGAAGAAAAATATAAGCACTCAGGATGCTTTAACGCTTATGGAGATAAACAGCTTCTGCATCACTGAACTCACAAATACTTCAGCTGTGTTCACATTGGTTTACATGGTTGCCATTTTTTGGCTTGGACTTTTAATGCTGTTTGTTGCATGTTTTGGGTTGTTCGAAAATTTATGTTTTTGGTGACATGGTCTAAAATGTGATTGCCCGAAAGCAAAAAATCCATAGCTACTTTGTTTACTTTATGTCATCATCTAGAAGTGATATTTAATGCGTTTGTAATAGAGTTAGATCTCAGTCTCATTTAATGCTCATCTAACTGACAGATAGCCAGCGTATGTGCGAGTCTAGTTATGGCGTACTGGACTAACTTCTTTACATGCGCTGAGAGGACCACACCGTTGAAAGGCTAATTATTACTACACAGCACTTTACCAGATCATATTCCGCAAATATAACACTGTCCAGTCTTATATAAGGCCTTCCTGCATCTTACTAATTTAAACTCCCACACATGCACACACTTGTACAATACGGCCTGATGCACAAACATGCATGCCGATAGAGAGATCCACTCTTGTGCACACATGCATAAAATCACGCAAATCCCAGCAGACATTTTGAATAACAACTTTGACGCATGCTAATTAGCAAACGCTATTGTATGCACATGAACATGTGCAGTTTTATTATATGCTGTAAATTCCATGCACATCTACATGGTTATAGAACATATGCATTATTATCTTTATACACAATACACGCTTCAGGCATTTTGACAGGGTGGTCTGGCGTATTCAAGGCCAGCTCCTCCAGTCCAATAACAATGATTTGTTTAGCACACCCACAATAACACATCCTCGACTGATTTTCAGTCGTCATAAAAATATGTTTCAATGATGGAAAGTCTTGGTCACAGTGAAAAATAGAGTCTAATAAATAACTATATATGTACATACAGTCAAACCAAATTTTATTCAGACACCTTGAACATTTCATTCATTATTACAGTTTATCCACTATAGTTTAAAAAAAATGGTAATAAAATATGACAAGATCTCAGAGTTAAACAGTGTCAGAAAAAAATAATCTTAATTATGTCAGATAGCACTTAAGCAAAACATGGTCAGGTCAAAGTATCTGAATAATTTTTGTAATATATATATATATTTATTATTTGGTCTCTATTTTTCACTGTGACCAAGAGTTTCTTTCTATCTATCTATCTATCTATCTATCTATCTATCTATCTATCTATCTATCTATCTATCTATCTATCTATCTATCGATCTATCGATCTATCGTTCTATCTATCGTTCTATCTATCGTTCTATCTATCGTTCTATCTATCGTTCTATCTATCTATCTATCTATCTATCATTTTAATTTTTTTTTTTGTATTCTTCTAGAAATGTATTTACAAAATATATGTGCATGAAATGGGTGCATCATTACATTTATAGACCTTTAATGACACTCTCCAGTGCAACCCTGGACGACAGACATTCTTTGCTTTTATCAGTGGTTGAGTTGAAGTGAAAGTGAAGTCCCTCCACATGTGTGTACTCTATTCTGTAGTGTTCTCCAGGTTAACTACTTGAGCTAATTATTATTCCAAACGAGTAAAAGCCACACCTGTGTTGCGTGCAGAATATCAGATAATCATTAAGCTTTACAACCTCACATCTCACTATAACATTCATTGCTCAAACCTAACGCAACAGAGATATTAAAATTCAGCGCAGACCCCCGACGCAATAAATTATGAATCATCCTCGTCTTTTCTCTGGTTATCTTACAGATCCAGGTGAAGTCTAAAGCACAGCTGCCACACCGCTGCTGAAGCTAACTGCAAGGATCCAAAAAAGAGACTAATTGGAAGTGAGTCTATTATTTGATGTTTATTATCCAAAGTGACTTACAGGTAAAGAGGTGGTGACAGTCCTCCTGATGATACCAGAAATTACGTGTTTTGATCAAGGGCACAATGATTCATGTTCAAACCTGTAACCTTTCAGTCACCAGAAGCAACAAACCCCTCAAGTTAAGAATGAAAGGGTTTTCATTGGGATCTTTAACCACAAGGCAATGCTATCACTTCTTTCAGATTTCCTAAAAAAACACATATAAATAAATATCTTTTACAAATATAAATGCAAGACTCAGAGGTCCTACAAAACTTCTGGACTTTTTGTTCAGGAGTATCCCCATCAATTTCAACCTGTAATCTGCCATGCTTTGGAACACTGAAGTGTTTGCTTGATCAGTTCATGGCATGGCATTTCATTTAATTTATGGCATTTTATGTGCAAGTTTAAACAGATATATACCTATAAAAACATTTTACCCAGTGAGTTTTGATTCACTTTGGAGTGCAAATAGGTTAAAGACTTTTACGCGTGGCATTTGTGTGAACTAAGGCACATCACTAACAGACATGATTTGTGATGCAAAGTTTTCTCTTGCAATCCTGGTGTTAGGAAGTGTCATTTTAAGCATTTTAAACTCCATATGTAAGTTTGAAATGTGCAAATATAATTTTGCCCACATTTTTATGCATTACCATCTGATCATAAATGACTGATGTCACATCATCCCTGATTTATGAAGCCCAACTCTGTACTTTGGCTTATCTACAGCATCATTTCTTATTTTTTGTATTCATTCCCATTCCATCTCTTCAGTATTATAAAACAGCAGCAAAGCTCATTTAAAATTCTATGCGAAAAAAAATGCATTACCTCTGTTAAATATTCCTTTTGTTGGCAGTCTTGCATGTTTCCTCTTCTTTGCCGTATTTCAAACTGTTCCTTAACTCCTTTAGTGTGGGTCCACACGCGGGAAGCGCAGCAGAGAGGCTGACAACACTGCCCTCACTCATCAGAGAGTGAGCGAGCAAGCGAGTGAGAGATAGAGAGAGAGAGGGAGAGAAAGCAAGAGGGAGGGAGAGAGAGAAATAGTGCCGTTGCTGTAGTAGAAAACACACACGTCTGGCGTTCGGGATGCTGCCTTGCCTCAGGATGCTTCTGTCTCCTAGCAACAACAATCGATCTGGAGAGGATGCATTTTTTATTGGCCAAAGAGAGAAAACTCACCTTTAAACAATTAATACGAGTTGCACGCTCAAACGGATAAAGATCAGCTACCTAGATAATGCATTTGGGAGGGTGGGAGGTAAAGAGAGAGAAAGAGAGAGAGAGTGTTCAACAAACATTACCTACAGGAGCACATGGTCAGGGTCTCAGGTGTGCTATGATTCTGTCCGCAGTCACATCAGTCATAATTGGGCATTAGTTATATTAACGCATAGATCAACATTATGAATTGCATATAAACACTTTACATATCTGCAATTTTTCAAATCTATTAAAATCCATGTTTAAATGCAACAAAACACTGATCGGTTATGAGTGGGAGTGTCAGCGGCTCTGTGTGAAATGAGCTCAGCCCACCGACAGCAGTGCGCAGTGATGTTAGATATGCAGCCAGATCATTTTCATTCTGCATACAAACACATCTCCGAGAGTATAATTATGTGCAGAGAGACCATGGTCATTTCAATTTAAGGTAATTGTTTCGATAACCAATTTAACATCTGCAATCTGTCATCCTTATTGTGTGTGGCTACACTCCTGTCTCATTATGCTGACCCTATTGAGACGTCCGGACACTTGTGAACACTTGAGCATGTTGTGCTTTACAGTGGTAGTTGTGCAGTTAGATTCCTGTCCTTCAATACTAATCCATTCTGTCTCAGACGTGATGTCAAAGAGGTCTGTCGGGTGTCATTAAAATGCAAGTATTTAAGCCTGTGGTTCCCCTCGAATGGGCTGCAATTGGACGGGGCAAAGGCGCATGCATGGCTGCACTTGTGTGTGTGGCACTCTGCTTTGTCCACACTTTGTCCAAACAAAATGTTCGTTTGAGGTGGAAAAATGTAATAATTGATTCACTCTTAGTTATTTATGCCTTTTTTAATCTGTGAAGTGTGGAGTGGAATTAAGAAATGTGGATGTTTAATTTTTGTATTGTAAGAAACCATGTACTGATTGTGTGTGTGTGTGTGTGTGAGTGATAAACTAGTTGGCATGCATGGTGTGGTGTTTAGCTAATGTTGTACAAGCGCTGATGTGAGCTATTAATGCACACTGATCACACAAAAAACACATTTACCTAGCTAAATGCGGACATACGACAGACTTCTAAATAAATGAAAGATGAAAGATATTACTGTTTAAGCAACATAATTTATATTGGTAACACTTTAGTTTAGGGTCCAATTCTCACTATTAACTAGTTGCTTATTAGCATGCATATTACTAGGATATTGGCTGTTTAATAGTACTTATAAAGCACATATTAATGCCTTATTCTGCATTAAATTATTGCCTCAAGCTTTTCTCACCCTCAAGCCATCCTAGGTGTATATGACTTTTTTTTTTCTTCTTTTTTTTTATATTTATTTTTGCAATTATAACCTTACAACATATGTATATACACTCACCTAAATGATTATTAGGAACACCTGTTCAATTTCTCATTAATGCAATTATCTAATCAACCAATCACATGGCAGTTGCTTCAATGCATTTAGGGGTGTCGTCCTGGTCAAGACAATCTCCTGAACTCCAAACTGAATGTCAGAATGGGAAAGAAAGGTGATTTAAGCAATTTTGAGCGTGGCATGGTTGTTGGTGCCAGACGGGCCGGTCTGAGTATTTCACAATCTGCTCAGTTACTGGGATTTTCACGCACAACCATTTCTAGGGTTTACAAAGAATGGTGTGAAAAGGGAAAAACATCCAGTATGCGGCAGTCCTGTGGGCGAAAATGCCTTGTTGATGCTAGAGGTCAGAGGAGAATGGGCAGACTGATTCAAGCTGATAGAAGAGCAACTTTGACTGAAATAACCACTCATTACAACCGAGGTATGCAGCAAAGCATTTGTGAAGCCACAACACGCACAATCTTGAGGCGGATGGGCTACAACAGCAGAAGACCCCACGGGGTACCACTCATCTCCACTACAAATAGGAAAAAGAGGCTACAATTTGCACGAGCTCACCAAAATTGGACAGTTGAAGACTGGAAAAATGTTGCCTGGTCTGATGAGTCTCGATTTCTGTTGAGACATTCAGATGGTAGAGTCAGAATTTGGCGTGAACAGAATGAGAACATGGATCCATCATGCCTTTTTACCACTGTGCAGGCTGGTGGTGGTGGTGTAATGGTGTGGGGGATGTTTTCTTGGCACACTTTAGGCCCCTTAGTGCCAATTGGGCATCGTTTAAATGCCACGGCCTACCTGAGCATTGTTTCTGACCATGTCCATCCCTTTATGACCACCATGTACCCATCCTCTGATAATGCACCATGTCACAAAGCTCGAATCATTTCAAATTGGTTTCTTGAACATGACAATGAGTTCACTGTACTAAAATGGCCCCCACAGTCACCAGATCTCAACCCAATTGAGCATCTTTGGGATGTGGTGGAACGGGAGCTTCGTGCCCTGGATGTGCATCCCACAAATCTCCATCAACTGCAAGATGCTATCCTATCAATATGGGCCAACATTTCTAAAGAATGCTTTCAGCACCTTGTTGAAACAATGCCACGTAGAATTAAGGCAGTTCTGAAGGCGAAAGGGGGTCAAACACAGTATTAGTATGGTGTTCCTAATAATCCTTTAGGTGAGTGTATATATATATATACGGACTGACATATTACACAATAAAACAAAGAAGAAGAAGAAAGAAGAGAGAGAAAAAAAAAAGAAAAAATAAGACTTTTCAACAATATCTAGTGATGGGCAATCTTTTGTTTTGAGTCAGTGATTCGGAGCGCCAAAGTCATGTGATTTCAGCAGTTTGACACACGATCCGAACAGCTGATTCGAAACAAACCATTCGAAGCAGTGTCGCTGAAAAGTCATTATTTATTTTATTTTTTTGGCATACAAAAAGTATTCTCGTTGCTTTATAATATTAAGGTTGAACCACTGTACTCACATGAACTGTTTTAAATATGTTTTGGGCACTGAAGTGTAACTTGCTGGCAATAGAGGCCTCACTGAGCCATCGGATTTCATCAAAAATATCTTAATTTGTGTTCCGAAGATGAACGAAGGTCTTACAGGCGTAGAACGACATGAGGGTGAGTAATAAATGACAAAATTTTTGGGTGAACTAACCCTTTAAGAAAGTGTATCCATCCATTATAAACATACTCCACATGGGTCCTTCTGAAGTGAAGTGATGTGGAGTATGTTTATAATGGATGAATGCACTTTCTTGAGCTTCATACTCGTTGTTTCCATTCACTCCATTATAAAGCTTGAATGCATCAGGATATTTATTAATATAACCCTGATTATGTTCATCAGAAAGAAAGTCATATACACCTAGGATGGCTTGAAGGTGAGTAAATCTTGGGGTAATTTTGATTTTAAAGTGAACTAATCCTTTAATCCTACACAATACCTAAACTTAACAATTACCTTACTAACTATTAATAAGTAGTGTTGCTTTCGTCAACGAAAATTATGACTAAATATCGTCGTCAACGAACCTTTATCACGTGACGAAAACGAGACGAGACGCAACGTAAATGCTGGTCATGTGACGATGACTATAATTAAATGTATAATGCAATATTGTTGACGAATAAAAACGAGACTAAATGTGGTTTACAAAATAAAAACTATGCTAAAATGTCTCTTCATTTTCATTAACCAAAACGAGACGAGACGAAATGTTATAACGTTATTTCGTCACGTTTAGTCGCGCTATTATTATTATTTTGCAGTATTTCTGTTTCCTGTGTCTCACTTCAGACTCGCATTAGGGCTGCGTTCAGCCCCGACAAAACGTTGCAAAACGTTTTTTAAACAGAAACGGTGGTGCGTTGAACACCCTGTTCTGATGACGCAAGAGTTGCAACTATGGCAGCTGAGAAGGACAGTCTTTGTGTTCTTTTTGAAGAATATTCGGAGCCTGATTAAATCAGTATAAATATATTTTTAATAACGCAAAATACGCTCGATGTTACAGTCACTGCCCTTGCCGTCCAGAATAAAAGAGAACATCCCAATGGAGTGAAGGGATTTGTGGAAACTTCTAATTATTGTGATACAACATTTGCCTTGCATTTCAGCATGAAAAGACAAACATTTCAGGTGAAGGATAATCCACTTCTTACCTCCGAGACTGTGTTGATCTATGTATTAATTTTATTGTTTGTATTAGGCTTATCATTATTGCTGATCGCTGTTGTTGTGCTATGATATTGTAATATTTACCATTATATAATTAGAGGAGTATAGAAAAGTTTATGAAAGTGTCACTTCACAATACAATAGCAAAATATATAAGTATAGTATTTTTGTTACATTAATACCCATTGTGCGAGCTGTCTCTTTAATACAGCTTGGTTTATATACATCTTGCCGCTGATTGGGCTGACATTTCTGACACACCCACCAAACAAGAGAAAACGTATCTCAAACCCGTTGCACACCGTTTCCAGGAAACATGTCGTTCAACCCCCGGAAAACGTAGCAAAACGTTGCGCACCGGTTTGAGCTTGAACGTGCCCCAGGTCGCACTGTGCAGACGCAGGCGACGTCACTTCCTCTGATATGTAGGGAAATATGTAGATTTCACATGCTCATAACTTCATGAAAAATGCACAGATCATAGAAAATGCACATCATTATTTAAAGCAGATTCTTACGATTAAAATGAAATCAACATAATATATTGCGTTGATCACAAGATATTACTCATGGAAAGATTTAACGTAATTGGCTTAAAACATGTCTCTCATCTTTCCGGGATGCATTGTATCCAATGTTCCTGGAACCATCCATGTTCGTTTTCCAACGTGGACTAACACAAAATAGATATCATTTTAAAATTTAGAAACTCAGCTTTTTAATGCATCTAGCCATTTTGAAAAACTCTTAACGAGTGCTAAGAAGTCCCTCTAAACCGGAGTTTACCGCCCGTGGGCGCCATCTAGCTGCGAAAAAATTAGTAACACTTTATCACCACAAAATTTGAAAAAGATGCAGCTCACATGTAGGAGAGCATCACCAAAAAAATATTTTTCTCTGAACTTATTGCCTTCCTACGGAGCCCCTAAAGGGACATGGTGGTAGAAAAAAAAATGGGAAGGAAGGAAATTTTACGTGGTGGTGGAAAAAAATTTGGGATGGGAGGAATTTTTTTTTTTAAAATCTTTTGCGTTCCCTCGCAAAGATGTTTTGCGTTCCCTTGCAAAGATTGCGTTCCCTCGCAAAGATTGTCACGGTTCATGAATCCGCTGTCTCATTCTGGTGTCTGCGTGGTTCTGTGGTGTGTCACCTGAGTGTTTGTGTGGGTTGTTGTAGCTTGTTGTCTAGGTTACTATGATTGGAAGTAGCTGCATTTGTGTTTTAACAGTTATTAATCCGGGAAGCTCGAATCTGTGAATATATTGCCAACTGAACTGCTTGACATAAGCACTGACTGCATTTCTTCATTTTTGAGTCCAACAAGTTCAAACTCTATGAGCCGCGCATTATTTGTGTGCATTATTAACGTATGTTACTAATTGAAACACTACTGCCAGCCAGCGGGACATTAAAGAGGAAGTGTTTGTCCGAACTCACAGCAAGGGAACGATTATAACTTTGCGAGGGANTCAGATCGTTGTTTGGAGTCCTGGTGTTGTGTCCCGTGTTTGCTCGTGTTTTTGTTCCCTGGATTGGATTTCTCGTCGTTGTTTCCTGTTTCCTGTTTCCTCGTTGGATCGTTCTCTGGTTTTCACCCACGGATTACACGGCACTGCTTCACGGACGCACTTCACCAGTTACCACTCATCGGATCTCTCATCGCCCATCGAGGTCCCTGCGTCACCACTCTCCTGCTGTGTTTGTTGTGTCTTACCTGTGACTGACCATCAGTGTGTGAAGCTCTCAATAAAGAGATTAACTTGCAATTGCATCCGTCATTATTTACGTGACAAAGATTGCGTTCCCTCGCAAAGATGTTTTGCGTTCCCTCGCAAAGATTGCGTTCCCACGCAAAGATGTTTTGCGTTCCCTCGCAAAGATTGTGTTCCCTCGCAAAGATGTTTTGCGTTCCCTCGCAAAGATGTTTTGCGTTCCCACGCAATGTTATAATCGTTCCCTTGCTGTGAGTTCGGACAAACACTTCCTCTTTAATGTCCCGCTGGCTGGCAGTAGTGTTTCAGTTAGTAACATACGTTAATAATGCACACAAATAATGCGCGGCTCATAGAGTTTGAACTTGTTGGACTCAAAAATGAAGAAATGCAGTCAGTGCTTATGTCATGCAGTTCAGTTGGCAATATATTCACAGATTCGAGCTTCCCGGATTAATAACTGTTAAAACACAAATGCAGCTACTTCCAATCATAGTAACCTAGACAACAAGCTACAACAACCCAATTTTCCTCAAATGTGCTTTATAATAAATTGGTCTCTATGAGCAGGCGGTGGAGATACACGTCTGAAGGGACCGTCTGAAAAGTGCAAAACCCAACACTTAGTTTGATTTTTTTTTTAAATGCATAACGTTATTGATTATGAATTATTAAATAAAATAATATAATAATAACTTCACTGTTATTAGTAAAAATATTAAATAAATTGTAATGCCATCAAATCCAGTAAGCAATTATCATGCAAAAGCTGTTGTAAGTATGTAAGCTGTGTACCAACATCATTTGTGTAAAGAAGGCCTTTATGTGCTACTTGCCAAGCTAAGTGTTGTAGTACCTATAACCAGCAGGAGAGCAGTGATGTATGATCTGAATTTGGTGACAGAACAGTGTGTTACAGTGAAGTTATTGAGTATTTTTCGTAATATAAAATGAGCAAAAGGGTTTCGGGTTTTGCACTTTTCAGACGGTCCCTTCAGACGTGTATCTCCGCCGCCTGCTCATAGACCAATTTATTATAAAGCACATTTGAGGAAAATTGGGTTGTTGTAGCTTGTTGTCTAGGTTACTATGATTGGAAGTAGCTGCATTTGTGTTTTAACAGTTATTAATCCGGGAAGCTCGAATCTGTGAATATATTGCCAACTGAACTGCTTGACATAAGCACTGACTGCATTTCTTCATTTTTGAGTCCAACAAGTTCAAACTCTATGAGCCGCGCATTATTTGTTTGCATTATTAACGTATGTTACTAATTGAAACACTACTGCCAGCCAGCGGGACATTGAAGAGGAAGTGTTTGTCCGAACTCACAGCAAGGGAACGATTATAACTTTGCGAGGGAACGCAAAACATCTTTGCGAGGGAACGCAAAACATCTTTGGGAGGGAACGCAAAAAATTTGAAAAAAAAAATTCCTCCCATCCCAAATTTTTTTCCACCACCACGTAAAATTTCCTTCCTTCCCATTTTTTTTCTACCACCATGTCCCTTTAGGGGCTCCGTACCTTCCTGAGTTATTCCATGTCAAATAAAAAAAATGAAAAATTATAATATATATATAATATAGATATTTTTGTCTTTTATCAGCAGTTTTTCAGCATGAAAATGTCCTAATGTAATTTATATTTTTTAAAACATTAAAAAGTGTTCTATCAATTGATACCTACCTTTTGACTCTCCTTGCTACAGTTTTGGAGTTATGAGTCTTTACTTTTGTGTTTGTCGCTCAGGAAAAAAAAACCTCTAAAAAAGCCTTCAGGTCTTAAAGGGCTAAGAGACATCTCTAGGCATTATAAGTTATTATCTATAAGTTAACAATATAATAAGATAACCTTGTTTGAAATGGGTTTGGCTAAAAGAAAATGTTGGTTTCGTCTATACTACTAGGTACTTATACTATATTGACTGGGTTAAATAGAATTGCATTACTAAAAAGAGACTAAAATACAATTTTCATTGACTAAAATTAGACTAAAAGTCATCATTTTTCGTCGACTAAAACTAGACTAAAATGTCATCAGTTTGGTCGACTAAAACTAGATGAAAATAGTCATGGATAATTCTGACTAAAATAAGACTAAAATGCTCAGACTTTTAGTCGACTGAAACTTGACTAGACTAAAAAGAGTATGAATATGACTAAAACTAATAAAAACTAAAATGTCAGCTTGACACAAAGACTAGACTAGACTAAAACTAAAATGAAAACAGGCCGCCAAAAACAACACTATTAATAAGCAGTAATTAGGAGTTTATTAAGGCAAAAGTCATAGTTAATAATTAGTTAATAGGGAGAATTAGACCCTAATCTAAAGTGTGACCTTTATATTATACACACTGTATATAAATATATATTTAAAACGTCCTGAAATATTTCTATATCTCTCTTAACCTGTCATGATCACCAGTTGGAGTGCCCTAGTTAGCCACTAGAGGGCACTCCAACCTGGACTAGTTCCTCACCACCCTTGGACTTCATTTCCCATAACCCACTTCCCGGACTCATTATCCCGTCATTGCACTCAGCTGTTTTGTGTTTGATCATTAGTGTCTGTCTATTTATTCCTGGTTTGTTNTTACATCTTTATATATATTCTTAAATTATATTTTACATTAGAGTTAATATTATGCAATTTTTACATTACAAAAAAGAGGAAAGGTGGAGGGGTCCAATCTTGAAACAATGTTTATGCCATTTTAATGGTGACCTCCAATAGTGTATTTTTTTAGATGAGTAATGTGCATCAAGGGAAAGGGAATAGGCAGCATTTATTAATACCACGCCGGGTCTGCCACTAAACAAATAAGACTTGAGAGGAATTATTTGAGCAAGGACCCTCCAGGGTATGCTGTTAGTCCCCCCTCCATTTCCCTCCCTTTCTTTCTATCCTTCTTTCTCACTTTCTCTCTCTCTTGTTCTCTTGTTCTGTCCTCTAAAAGTGACAGATAATCTAACAGGCCGTTTACAGCTACATATGAGATTTACAAATGTGCCAATGATATTGCATGGGGATACATGTTGTTGGGAATGAGTAGTGACTTCCAGATGGAAGACTTTTATTAGTCGCCTACCGATGTGAATTATGTAACCTCTTTGTCATTGCTTAATATCTCTATTGAGGCATGTAATCGCCAATTTTATAAGTCCTTGCTGGGTGTTCTGAGGTGGAATATGCTGTGTTTATACAAATGAATATGTGGATACATGCATAATGATCTATAAATAGGTCTTCGAGCAAAGCATTACTAATAATACAGTGGATATTACTGTGACTAATGAACATGTTTCATCTAAGACCCCATTATATCAAAACTGGAGTTTTGTAGCTTTTTAGTTAATGAATGTCTTTTAGTTTTGAGGTCTATATGATAGTGTACTCCTTAAAGTTAACAAAATGGATACGTTATATTATTTTGATTATTTAATATGTAATAGATCAGAAATGGGCACTTTGGTTTGTGGCGTGAATGTAGCTGAAAAATGTAAACAACAGGGAGAGAGAGACGGAGAGTGAGAGGGGTCGTTGTTGTGTTCGGTGTGGGAAGTATCTGAACATCTCAACAAAGCACAACAATCAGTGCTTAACTGGATTGCCCTTGACCTCTCTTTGCTTCATCTGAATAGAAGTGAGTGTTATGATCAGCCTGTCAATCAAAGCTGTTTCCCAGTGTAGTTTCTCAGAGCCCTGCTGCTGGTACTGCAGCTTTGATGGATGCCTCTAAAGCAACAGCCTCCTCTCCACACTGGGCCTCCGAAGAAAAGAGGCTTTGTACGTTTGCATGCATGTATGCTGGACAGAACTGCTTTGTTTGGTCAAACGCCTCTCTCTCTTTCTCTCTCTCTCTCTCTCTCTCTCTCTCTCTCTCTCTCTCTCTCTCTCACACACACACACTCACACACACACACACACACACAAATGTACACACAAACACCCATACACTGTAAAGCCAGATCTTTCGTGCCGGGTGCCTATCCATATTGTCCAGTTGTTGGTAAATGACAGGAGGGAAAAGGAAGTAAAAAGTGATGCGTGGAGTTAGAAACAGAGGGCGGAGGGGAAGAGAGAAAAGAGTAGAAAAAAAGGAAGTTGGAAAGGAAAAGTGGAAATTTGGTAAGAAAAGGAATGGACAGATGGAATAAAAGGAAGAAAGGAAAGGAAGGAAAACAACATAAGGAAAGGGAACGAAAAAGGGGGACAAGGAGAGGAAGAAAGTAGGAGGAGGGAAATAAAGGAAAGAGTAGAAAAAAGGAAGTTAGAAAGGAAAAGAGATGGGGAAGGAAGGAAGGAATGAAGGAAAGATATGAAAAGAGGAGGAGGAAGGAAAGCAAAGTTATGTAAAAGAAAGTAAAGAATGACAGATGAAAAGGAAGGAAGGAAGAAAATGAAAAGGAAATGAATGTTCAAAGTTATTTAAAAAGGAATGAATGACAGAGAAAGAAGAAAATAGGAGGAAAAGGAAGGAATAAAGGATGAAAGAAATAAATGAAGAAATGAAAATGAAAAAATGAGGACAAAGTAAAGTTATGTAAAAGAAAAGAAGAAATGGCAGAGAAGGAAATGTAGGAAGCAAAAAGAAGGAAAAGTAAGGAATGAAGGATGGAAGAAATAAATGTAGGAAAAAAAGGATGAGAAAGGAAAGCAAAGTTATATAAAAGAAAGGAAGGAATGACAGAAGGAAGCAAAAGGAAGGAGGAAAAGAGGAAGGAACAAATGAAGCAAGGAGTAAAAAATGGAGGAAGGAAAGCAAAGTTATGTAAACGAAAGAAAGGAATGACAGAAAAGGAAAAGCAGCAAGCAAAAAGTGAGGAGGAGAAGGAAGGAAGGATGAAAGGAATAAATGAAGAAAGGAAATGAAAAATGGAGGAGAAAGCAAAGTTATGTAAAAGAAAGGAAGAAATGACAGAAGTAAATGTAGGAGGCAAAAAAGGAGGAGGAAAAGGAAGAAATGAAGGATGAAAGATAGATGAAGAAACTAAAAGAATGAGAAAGCAAAGCAAAGTTATGTAAAAGAAAGGAAGAAATGAAGGATGAAAGAAAGAAATTAAGGAACTAAAAGAATGAGAAAGGAAAGCAAATTTATGTAAAAGAAAGGAAGGAATGATGGAGGGAGGAGGAAAAAAGGAGGAAAGGAAGAAAGAAATGAAGCAAGGAATTAAAAAAAAAATGGAGGAGAAAGTAAAGCAAAGTTAAGCCTGTATTGTAAAATTATGTAAAAGAAAGTAAGAAATGGTGGATAAGAAAGGTAGGAAGCAATAAAAAAAGGAAGAAATTAGTAAAATAAAGGAAATTAAATGGAAAGGAAAATGGAAAGTAAGGGGAAGACATCCCCTCTCTCACATCTCCCCACAGACGTTTTCATGTGCAGAATTAGAGTCAGTGTGAAAGAGCGTGAAAGAGAGAGAGCAAGACAGTGAAAAAGAGAGTTTAACACTTCCCCCACATAGGGTGAGTCCATCTGTTCCCCCTCTGTAGACATGCATGGCCTTAATGTTCAGCGCAGTCCACATATTAATACGATTATCAATGGCTCATTTATCAACTGCACAATGGCAGCTATGCTCCACTGATTGATTACTGTTCAGTGTATGCACACGCATACACAGTCACTGAGGCCTTTCAGAGCATCAGATCCCCCAAAACTAACCTGTCAATCTCATAGAAACCCATAAGCTAAACCTAAAAGCTTTTGAACATGTTGACGAAATATTTAACTGTGTGCTGCTTATTTCCAGAGATAAAAGTTACATGCCACTGCCGACTGAAGAGATGACAAGATCAAGAGTCACCTTGACTTGACAAGATCTATGAAGCACTATTTCTGAAAACATACACTGAGTTCAGTACTGACTTTCACTGTAGCGTTGACTAATCTAATGTGTCTTATGTTCACAAAGGAACATCTTAACTTCTTTAAATAAGTGGACAAGATCTCTACATAAGCATCAAACCTAAACCTGTTGCTTGCTGTGTTTAGCTGTCTGTAGCCAGTGTGTGTGAAGGTAAGATCTCATGTGTCTGCAATGACTGCGGGGCTGTATGATAATTAGTTTTGGTAACGGAGGCATGGACACCAGATTGAGGCTGTAAAACTCACCAGCTCTCAAAGTATGTTAATGACCTTAAAGAACAGTCTAGATTTTAAGCTTGTTTCATGTGTCACGTCAAACTTTTTTACTCTGTGACATTAAGATTGCATTCTTTAGTAAGATAGATACAGTGCATAGATAGATCAACACTCTAGCAACCACCTAGTAATTCCATAAACAACAATCAGTACACCCTAGCAGCTGCAATGCTCTAACAATATTCAGACTAAATCAGCAATTAGCAATCGTTTAGAAATGCCCTGGCAATTCCTAGTAACACCTTAAAGGCCCACTGAAGAGTGTTGGAACGCGCAGCATTATTCAATGTGTTGACGTAATTTCAACTGAAACAGGAAGACAGGGCGATATATCGAACAGCCCCGCCCCGCCCCTTTTTTAAAATAGCCAATAGAGTTTTGTTTATGTTATAGCTCGGCCAGAGCCGTTAGACTCTGTAAAACCTCTGTTTCCTTCTAATCTCTAACCGTTTCTCCTCCTAACATCCTTTATATCGATTATATAGAGCATTCTGTGCAGAATTCAAATGGGTCCAATAACTTTTGTGGTCTGTGCCGACTCGTGGATATGATCCGCTCTGTGCTCTCGTGTCTCTGGACCAGAGCAGACTGTGCTGCTCACATTGCGGCGGTTCATGTGACACTAACGCGAAAACGGACTTCATTCGCGTCAATGGAAAGCATATTTACACTGTCTGAATCGTTCCCTATTCTCTATAGTGCACTATAGACTATATCCACTCTCGCATTGCGTGTGTAACAGTGGCCAGCTTGTGAGAGTTGTGCAGGTAAACCACTGCGCACTGGCGACCTCTAGAGAATGTGGTGTTTGGCGTCATTTTTAGTGCACTCGCCTCGCCTGTGTTGGACCAGTTCGAATGAAGAGACAAAGGCCTGAGGTGGAGAATATCAATGTTCTTTATTGTTGATCAGTAGAGATGAGCCGAGTGGAAGCAGAAAAGTCTAAAGGTGATGATACACGTGGCAACTTTTTGAGCAATGTTGCCGAGCAACGTTGCTTGGGCACTTTCCCACTGAGAATGAGCAACAAATTTATATCTGGATACATTAGATCAGTTGTGGGCAATTTTTTGAGATCCTCCAATCAGAATGTTAGCAGCCGATTACGTGACCGGTTCGGAGATTTCAGAAAAAATTCAAACAAGATGGCGGCCTATCAGCGGCAGTGGAGCGGAGAAAAGGAGTGTGAACTTATATCTTTTTACGCTAGTAAGTTGTCATGCGTCAACCCAAAAAAGGGAATTTACCTCATATATTGCCTAAAATACCAACAACTGTCCAATGCAATGCATGTAAGCTGTAATTAAGCCATTGAATGTTTTTAGTTAAATACTAAAAAGACGGGGTCTGTTTAATGTCTGTAGTAGCGTAGACTGTAGGGCGTATGGCACATGAATGTAGCTTTTGATCCGATCGACGCGGGTTCGAATCCGTCTTTTGCTGAACTCGCTCTTCTCCCTTTTCCTATCACAAATCAGATCGGAAAGGCATTTATTTTTAATAAAAATGAAGAAAATATTTGAAAAGTTGAAATAAAGTGCGTAACAAGTGTTTAAAATAAAGTATTTATGGGGTTGGCAATAGATTTGCTCCTCTCTGATTAGTTGCTGCCAACTGTCTGTTGCCCTAATAAGTTGCCCTGTGTCTCATCAGGTTGCCCGTTGACGGCAACATTGCCCAGCAACATTGCTCAAAAAGTTGCCACGTGTATCATCACCTTAAGGCTGTTCCTCAATATGCGTTCTTAAGCGATCTTGCGTCCTTGTGTTCTTGCTCTACGTCATCATCAACTGTCGAAGTTCAATTCCAATACTCAAGAACAGAGGACGCATTAAAGTACCCGGATGTGTTTTTGATATCGAGGATGCATCGAATGCAGACTTGAGAGAATTGAACCGTTAAAAATCCCAGAAGACGCTGCGGGCGGTCGACGTACGGAAGCCTGCGAGCTTTAAAGTTCTTGTTCTCACTTATGAGATTCCTGCTACAAGCTCGCAAATACGTGACTGCTCGTGAAAGTAAACATTTGTCCGTTTGTTTTGCTTAATTTTAATAAAGTGATAACCTGAAGAAAGCCTGCAGTATTTTTATTGGCATATAAAAAATAATCTTAACATTGACAAAGCATATAACACAAAGGCTACTCATTTTCATACATACACGCAGTAAAATAAACAGATATAAAATTATATGAAAACAATGTCTATAATATTATGATAGAAGTCTTTTAATAGGTTATTACATTTGTTTGTGATGTTATATTGCATTTATTGTGCATTAGCCGCTACTTGCAAATTGCTTTGTCTGAAAAGGGGCCCTAGCCCTTTAGTAAGATACAAGAAAAACAAAATAGAGATAGAAAAATAGTACATTGCCACACCTGCCAGCAGCGATCGGGCCAGGGTTCGAGACCATCTCGGAGCAGGGTGAGTTTTGGAGGTGGAGCAATGAAGATAGAGGGGTGGGTGCAAATATCAACAATTTCCAACAGCGTTTTTGAAAAAGGGATTAAAAGGGTTAGTTCACCCAAAAATGAAATTTCTGTCATTAATTACTTACCCTCATGTCATTCCAAACCTGTAAGATGGCCAGTAATGGCTTTGTTCATCTTCGGAATACAAATGAAGCTATTTTTGATGAAATCCAAGAGTTTTTTTTTTATCCCCCATAAAAGCAACGTAATTACTGATTTATTAGCCACTGTAGGGAAATAACGAGAAGAGTATCAAAGTGCAGTAAAGTATAAAAATAATGTGGATAGGCATGCGTGAGGCGAGTGATCTGTATAAGAATGCGTACATGCACAGGTGCGTAGTCTGTACAAAGAAAAATCGTTTCCATTTTTAGTACATCGTTGTTGTGTAAACATACCCTTAGACTGGTTGCCTGGGCATTACTAAAGTTTTCTGAGTACTGTTAGTGCTTGCTAGGGTTTTATGGGTTATAGGAACACCTTAGCAACTATATAGCAATGCCCTGGCAATCATCCAAAAAACACTTAGTAGTGGTTGCTAGGGCAAACCACTCCACACTTTAGCAACCATATAGCAATGGCCTGGCAATCACTCAAAAAAAAAACATGATTGCTAGGGTTTTGTGGGTGATTGCCAGACCATTGCAGTATGTTTTGTGTACACCTTAGCAGCTGCAGTAGTAATGGCCATAAAGCATGAGTTTAGAGTGTGTTAGTGTGCGGCTATGTAGTTGCTAGGGTTCAAAATCATAGTGATATGACTTGCAATCATACTGAAAGTTGTCATTGTCAATAAAAAGTTGTTGCGTAACAAAACTTGAATTTCTTTCATAGCAAACAGAGCAACATCCTCTTTGTGTGTTGCTGGCCGTCAGTACGGCTGCCTTTTAATAAAAGAACAACTGAAACCAGGGTCCCAAAATCCTTCAAAGTTGGATTAGGATTATTTAAAGAATGTTGTTCCCTTTTTAATGAAGGTGATTCCAGTGTTTCTCAAAATGAGGAAGTGGAGTGTGAAGGGCCTCATTTAAACAGAGCCACCAGACACGCTTCAATGAGTGTTAATATGGTCTTTCATGCCACAGCATCTCTCTCTCTCTCTCTCTCTCTCTCTCTCTGTCTCTCTCCACCATAAGCTAAGAAGATGTCAGCTTAACTGTGCTGTCTGATACTGTGCATCTCTCAGAAACACACTGGCAAAAATGCATAGAACACTTTCTTGCAATATTATTTAAAACAACTGTGTTTGGTAATTGCATTGATGTTAAAGTACTTTCTGCTTAAAATTTTCAAAAACCACTAGAACAATGTTATATATTTTATTGACATGTGTACTTACATTATCCTATATATTTATAACAATGTTTAAATCCAGAGAAATCAGCAAGTGTAACCAGCGAAACGACCCATCTTTGCATCGCCTGTCAATGGCGTCATATCCCCCTACCCTCAGCTGTCCGTAGAAACCATGGAAATGTAAGCTGCATCTGATAATCGCACACTTCCTGACTGTATAGTAGGCGAAAAAACAGTATGTGACAAAAGAAGATGTCCGAATTCACAGTACTCATAAAAGAGTACGCAAAAAGGGACCTATTGCAATGGACATTCTACTTTCCCATGAGGCCACGGGAGAGGATTTGTGAATGGCAGTGAAGCGACGCAACTGACGCTCGTTGGTCACACGATAATGAGAGCATGGTGAATGTAGTACGTCCAAATTACGTTCATAGTATTTAGAACATACTTTTTTACCGGCTGTTAAGTAATTACTTGTTAAAAAACAAGTACCTACTCAAGAGATTATGCGATTTTGTAATTCTAAAGAATGTTTATGGAGGTTTTTTCTGTATAATGAAGGTACATTTTATGCCATCAAGCTCCAAAGACAATAAGATAAAAGCATAAAAGGATCATAAAAGTGGTCCATGACGTTTGAGCACTATATTCTAAGTCTTTTGATGTCGTTCAACAGCTTTGTGTGAGGAAAAGGCTGAAGTCTTAATTATTATTATTATTATTATTATTTTTGTTTAAGCTTAAGTAATTTTTTTATGTGCTTTTGTCATTTTTGTATTTTTTTTTAAATATTTCTATTTATCTTTATTTACGATTTAATAATTTTAGTACTTCAGTTTTATTGCAGTTACTTGGCTAGTCAACATTTCTCTTTTTTTTTTTAAGTTTAAGTTTTTCATCTAATATTTATTTTTTATTTCAGCTTTCTTTCAATTAAAAAAAAATCTTTATTTTATTTTTGTAATTTTAGTTAATGATAACAACATTGAACAATGCATTATTGATGTCAAACCTGGTGCCACATTTTTTGACAGTTGTGGCGAAGGGGAAGATTTTCATCAAGTGTTTATTTTAATTTTAAATTATTTACTTCATTTGATTTGTTCCTCACACAAATAATTGTATGGTTTCAAGAAAACTTTCATTGTATGAGAAAGACCTGTCTAAGATCTTTTGTTTTCCACAGAAGAAAGAAAGTAGGTTTGAAATTACATGATGTTAAGTAAATGATAAGATAATTTTCATTTTTGGGTAGACTATTCCTTTTTAACAAACAGTAGGGTGATACACTTGATTGGGAGGAAAATAATAGTTTTCAGTTGTATTCACTATAAAAAAAAAAGTGAAGTAACTTTTAATTAACTAACCAACTTTGAAAAAGTATATACACTGTTCAGATAATAGCCAGAAGGCTGATACAATGTTGGAGAACATCCTTTTGAAATGCTGTAAATAAGAGAAGTGAATTATGTTTTACTGTTAAAAATAGGCCAAAGGAGTGTGTTTTACTGTACATTTTAATAGCCAAGAGCATCTTGATGGAGAAAAGATGAAAATGTGCTCCAACCATATACTGTGCACTTCATCCATGTTGCACAAAGCAGATTAGTGTGCACGTTTCAGGAGTGTGTCAGTCTGTGTCTCCAGTCCATGTACCGTCTGCCTCTTTATCCCGATCGAAACAATCGTTCCCACCATTCATTAGTGATTGACCACAGGAGCTCTGCTCATCAAACATTAACTCTCCATACTGAATTATTGATTAATCAGCAGCTCTGATACAGCAGCTGTGCACTGCTACAATTAGAAGCATAGGGAGGATGGTACACAAAGAAATTTAGAGAACTTCTTTGATTTGTCACCACCACTTGGGTGTGAGTTTGTGATTTCTGTGGGGATGTGAGCGTGCTTACCTGTCTGCAGGTAAGAGTTAGAGATGTGCTGACCGGCGTAACATGCACTAAGGGATCGTGGCTGAAATGAGGAGATTTGTCTTGCTGTCCAAGTTGTCGATGTTCTTTGCTCACATAGATCTGATAAATTTGTCCTCATGCTGTGAGGAGTTTACAGGCCACTTCTTCCGTGCCGCAGGGTTAATGTGCCACCTGTGGTGGAGCGGTTCAGACCCAGAGAGGGTCATTAACTTCTGGAGGTGACCCACAGTGTGGAGGCCTGAGCTGGATGCTCAAGCCTGGAGAGAGTGTGCTGTGCTGGGCTTGCACGGCTGCCTCCGATCCTCAGATGCCTATGGAGGAGGCATCTGCCACCCCGGCTGTCTTCTCTTTGCTCTCTTTATCACTTTACCTGAATTTTGATTGTTAACTTTGTGGACACTATCTATCTATCTATCTATCTATCTATCTATCTATCTATCTATCTATCTATCTATCTATCTGTCTATCTGTCTGTCTGTCTGTCTGTCTGTCTGTCTGTCTGTCTGTCTGTCTGTCTGTCTGTCTGTCTGTCTGTCATTTTATCAATCATCAATCAATATCTATCTATCTATCATTCTTTCGTTATCTGTCTGTCTGTCTGTACGTCTGTATGTCTGTCTGTCATTTTATCTATCTGTCTGTCTGTCTGTCATTTTATCAATCTATCATTTTGTCATTATCGTTTGATGATATTCTATCGTTATCTATCTATCATTCTATCATTATCTATCTGTAGTAGTACCATGGTAAGTGTTGCAAATGTAAGTGTAGTATACTTTTTGCACATTGTACTATGGTAATACCATGTTTTTTGAGCATGTACCATGGTAAAAGCTTGGTTTTCTCTGAATTATCTTTTAGTATAGTGTTTCTGTAGTTCTTGTATGTGTGTGTGTGTGTGTGTGTGTGTATGTGTTTGAGTGGGTGTAGTATGTCTCTAAGTTCTCCTGTAGGTCAGAAAGAGGAAGTTAATTCCCCAGGTTGGGCTCCTGACTGCCTCGTCTCTTTGATAGTGTCACTCTTCTCTCTTTCTGTGAGCACTGCCTAAGATCTGTGCCATAGATACATCCTCAATAGCGCGTCACAGTCGCAGCTGTAATGGGGAAAATGTCACACAGGAGAAGAAGCTTCTAGACTCTTTTCAGCTTCTCTACCGAGCCTTTGTTAGCAACAAAAAGAGCTGCTGACATATTTTATAATATAAGCTTAAAGCTCTGCCTGAAATAACTGAAACTTCTCATTCAACTTCGCAAACATAAAGATTTGTTGGAGTTTACCAATGGTAGTCCTCACTGGCAAAAAATATGAAGATAATGAAGGCTGACATAGTTAGGGAGATTTAGCAAGCGGTTTGTAGCCAGGATTATTGCGGGCCGCTCTATTGTGTCACGGTGTCTTGCTGTCTGTCAGAAGTGTTGAAAAGTGTTCTGGGCTGAGAACAGGGGAGAGCGCAGTTCATTATTCATCCTTTTAATATTTAATTGTGAGATTTGATAAAAAATGATCTAACATTTATGATGCGATCTATCTCATTGTAACATAGTCACATTCATTTCATCTGTGGTGGCTTCCCTCGGGTCAGAGAGACTCTTTCCGCACTCTCCAACCGTGAGACTTTTTTTCTTCCTGATTCATATCTATTCTAACTATTTGCAAATAATATTTTATTTTAAAACATGCACACATTCACTCTTATTTGTATGTTTAATATGTAAAACACAAAACATTTCTTCTTTCAATTATGAGTTACATGAATCAGGTAAATAATAGCATATGTGAAATTTCATAAATAAGTTAAGTAGTTTGCATCACTGTTGGATATTACTGTCAGTCGCTAAATATTACTATCGTAAAACAGTTGTTAAATATTAAATGTTTAGCTAGTTATATATTACCACACACTCTTTCACTACTAAAGCGTTGAAATTCACACTCGTCTTCAGTGAACAGTAAGCCCCACCTCCTTTGATATGATTGGTCATTTGATTGCAATCTATTGACAGACATGCATTATAATATACATAACTATGTTTTCAGTGGTGTATAAAGACCTTACATAAGGAACCATTGTTTTTATTACCTTAGAATGAGCTATTTCTATGTACACACACTGCGGGTCCCCTTACAGGTTAAGTCGCCATTATGCGCCGGCATGTTTCAACAGTAGCCCTAAATGGACAAACACTCTACAGAGCGCGTTTAGTCACTATGTTGTTGTTCTTCTAAATCGTTCGTGTTTTTAGAGGCAGGTTGCATCGTCACTACGTTGAATACGCACGATGAAGTAGTAGTAGTTGTCTGGTTTATTCGAAGCAGAGACCGTTCTTTGTTAGAAGTAAGAAGAAACCTAATTGCTTGACTGGCTACTCTCTTCTGTCTGAGACGACGACTTCTTTGTCCTGTGTCAGCCAGGCGGCCACCGTAGCTTCTCTATTTTTCTTTGAAAGGGAGGGGTGAGCGCTGTTGTTTGCAGTTCACAACCTCACTGCTAGATGCCACTAAAATTTACACACTGCACCATTAATGTGCAGCTTCATAACTCTTTTTAATATCAAGCATGTCCAGCAATTACAGGTTACAGGCGACTCACATTACAGGATTTGACTGATTTGGACATTAAGAAGGGCCATAAACACTGTGCTTTAAATGAAAGGAATGGAATGTGGCAATTTGTGTTAAATTACTTTAAAATGTTAAAGATTTTGAATTAATCGCACGCTTAATGATTGCATACTCTTATACCAGTTTGCTTGGTATTTAAAAGGGTTTTACATGAAGTTACAGAGTACTGTGGTACTCTGCAGCATAGCTTTATATATATATATATATACGATGAACCAAACTGTTTTATATGATTTAAACATGGATATCACAAGATGTTACTTTTAAAATTATACAAAATATATTTATAGTTTGCCTAGAATCTTTAAATATCTGTTAATATACTTGTTAATGTGTTTGTTTGTTTCTGTGTGTGTGCTACAAATTGGAGTCATGACCAAAGAAGTGTTAAAGTGTGTGTGGTAAAGCATATGGCTGAGCTGATGAGCTTTTTTTGGATGGCTCATTCTCAGCAAGGGTGTGTGTGTCCTTGTATGTGAGAGTCAGAAAGCGTGCGGTGCTGTTCTCAGGGTTTCAGATGTCCACTCTGTGGTCGTCTTTAGCATCACTGCCGCTTACTGTCATTTGGGATAGTTGCACAGTCCGACGCAGACGGCTAATTAAATGGGCTAATTATTATACACCTCACCCTCCGATAACTAAATGCCGGCCAACGTTTCACATCCTCTCCTTCCTTTTCTTTATCTCTCCTTCAAGGGAAAAGGGGGTCAGCTCACTCCCTCTTTAGCTAAAAGTTTCGACTTGTTCCCCTTTGAAAATGCTCTCCACTGATCTGGAGCTGGGAACGGAGTCATTTCAGTTTTCCTTATCTCTCTCCAGCTTGGCTTGTTCTCTCCTCTTTATGTCATTACGAGCCCTGCTGTTACGGATTCAGGTATTAAGAAATCTTCGGGCATCTCTATCAGTCGGATGACATCCAAATTGAGACATGCCAAGCCTGTTTGTGGTGTAAACATAATTTTGGCATTGTACTCAATAAAAGTTAGCAACGTACAGTTCAAGTGTGCAGCAGTTATTTAGCTAAATTTTCACATGCGATTTAATGTCATTATTTTGATTGTCATGTTCTGATGTGGAGGGATTGAGTTTGGAAAAAGGATTGTCTGTAAATAGCTCACTATTTGCTCCATTGAGCCTTTCTGCATCTGTTTGTTAGTATGTGTGCTTGTTTTTATTTACTGAAACTGTGCAAATAACTGCTGTCCTGCTGTGATCCAAAGAATATTTTAAAGAAATAGTTCACACCAAAATAAAAATTCTGTCATTATTTACTCAACCTTATGTTGTTCAACATTCTGTTATGTAAGAATTAGTGGCATTGGACATTGTTAGTGATACTGAACTTGCTGTACCATGTTTTAATATGCACAAATGCAAATTTGAAAGCTATAATGGCTTTGTATTTAGTTTTAAATTTCATACGACCGAATTTACCTTATGGTACTTTTCATTATTTTTTGAGTTTGACAGCTCCCCCTACCTCAGATGTTTGGAAAAGATCAGCCTGAACCTGTTCTAAACATCTTTTGTGTTTCAAATGACATGAGGGTGCATAGACAGTATATGAATTTTAATTTTGGGTTGATCTATTTGTCTATCAACAATGGCAGCAAAACAAATCAAATAGTTCTCATGATGTTATATGAATTTACAAGAAGGTTTGTGGTTAGGAAGAACTTTTTTTTTCTTTTTTTTTAAGAAATGAATACTTTTCATTGAAAAGTTAAATTGATCAAAAGTGACATTTATAATGTTACAATTTCCTTTATATAAATGCTTTTCTTTTAAACTTTCATCCAAGCATCCTGGAAAAAAATTTATCACAATTTAAAAAAAAATAAATAAATAAAAAAAAAATAGGAAGCAGCACAATTGATTTTAACATTTATAATAATAAGAAATGTTTCTTGAGCATCAAATCAGCATATTCGAATGATTTCTGAAGGATCATGTGACACTGAAGACTGGAGTAAAATCTGCTGAAAATTCAGCTTTGTCATAATAAGAATAAATTACATTTTAAAATATATTCAAATAGAAAACAGTTATTTTAACTTGTAATAATATTTCACAATATTACAGTTTGGTTTTGTACTGACCCCAAACTTCAGCTCTTCATAACATTGTTAAAAATCTTTAGTGTTTCATGGAACAAAAACATTCTTACAGTTTTCAAATGACATGAGGGTGAGTACAAATATTTTATTTTGGGGGAAACTGTTTGTTTAAAAGAGATGGTAGTGAACAAAACAGTTAGACATTTCTTACATTGTTAGTTGGCTTTGTCTGACAAAGAAAGTTTTGCCTCAAGCCATGGCAGCACTAACTTTCTGTTTGCAGTGGAACGCACACACACAGATATCTATACATGCTTGCACAGGCAGATTGGCTGAGCCCCTCTAGATGGACACATTGGCCTCTCATGTCTTTGTGAGGACTCAAGCTGCTCCCCATGAAAAGAGGCTCTCCACGGCGGAAGAGAGGTGGAGGAAAAAAGCTGATTCCCTTCTTCTCTCTTTGCCTCCCAAATTCAGAGTGCTGGACTCTTGCAGTGCCCTGCGGAGGTTCACATATGAGAAAGCAGTATTGTTTCTCAGGAGATGTCTCTTCGATGTTCCACTTACACTCTGCATGGCCGCATCAAATGCACACAGACGCACACACTGAGTCGTAATGGGTTTATAATAGTAAACCGACCCTCAAAAGTGGGTGAAGTCCTAAATGGAAGATGGATTACTATGAGAGGCCATTCATGACATATTTCAAACTTTACTTTCACACACACTATCAAATTCTCTCTCTTACACTATTATACTGTCTCTCACACACTATCAAACCTTTCACACACTACCAAACTCATTCACACACACATTATCAAACTACTAAATTCATTCACACATGCACATAAACAATTATGGTCCTATATTATTAAAATCTCTCACATGTGCTATTAAACTCTCTCTCCTGAGTGATTATTGATGGGAAATCCGATTCATTTCTGTGAACTGGTTCTTTTGGAAAGTTCGTTTCAATTAACCGGTACAAAAAACTCTGATTCATCGGTTTCTTAATGTCATAGCATAATGACATATCTTTTCTAACAACTCAGTGTCATGATGTTTCCATCCACCTATTTTGATGCAAATTTTGGGATGTCGCATTATAAAACCCTGGATTGAAACGACAAGATGTGCATAAATTTTAAAAATCTTATGTGCTCAATTGAGGCAGATAATTATAATGGACGTAGGCCGGTAAGAGCTGTGTGTGTAAACCTCACTCCCCTGATCTCAAGAGGCACTCTAGCGACTTACGCTAGAGACTGTGGTCTTTAGCCTCCTTGTTAGAATGCCCGACTCCCATGCGGTGGACCTGGGTTCGAACAGGAGAGGTTACATCATTTTTTATCCGATAAGAAGACATGCACATAAACTACGATGGAAACACATTTAAGGTTTGTCAGACATTGTGTGAATGCACATTGTGCATTAGTGCCTTTCATTCACTTAAGTTAGTGGTGTTTGTTGTCACAGTGTCATTTGTGATCCTTCACAGTGGAAGGATATGAACAATATTGAGTAGCCCACATCTTGTCTACATTAAAGTTTCCCACCTAAAACACACATTACAGACATTTATGCACAAGTGCGATGTGCTCTACATGTCTGGTGTATGTAAATATACAGTATACAATAAACTATAGTAAAATTTATTTGAATCTCTCAACAAAAAGGTTTTTGCATGTTTAAATAAAATGTTATTTAATAATACTAGACATAATAAGCAGAGTATGATTTGACTCACTCTGATTCTGACACCATTAATTTGCCATTTTGTTCAAGAGATCAACGGTCATGTCTGTGATTGGCTATATTGCTCAACGCTGCAAAAATGTGTTTTAAACACACGGAGCACAAACACAAATACACACTGGATCGTTTGCCTAATCCGTTCTGCCAATATGATATTATTACACTATCAACTGTCAAGGTGCTCTTGCTTTTCATTTGATAGATATTCCCATAGAACCGGGCGTGCTGGCAGAGTGGCGCTAGCCTATGCATTGTTCTAAAATCAGGTTTTAAATCTGGCATGTTAAATTAGAGTTTAATCTTTGTTTTGTTGTGTATCCCTATTAGGAAAAAAATAGGCTTGACAGTGAAAATATTGCTTTACTTAAAATGTAAAAATGGATTAAATCATTCCTTTACTGAAATTGTTTTATTAAAGTTCATAATTATTCTATAAATGTTACTTTAACAGCTGCACGAAATAGCCTGACACAAACAAAAATCTGTAGGTTTATAAATGTTTTATTCGGCCACGACCATTAATGTCACAAGACACGGTAAGTCCTTGATAATCTTCGGAAAACTTTGACAGTAGTTTAATCAAAAAGCGAGAGAGTTTAATAGAATGAACAAGTTTTGTATTGTTTATGAGAGAGTTTGATAATCTGTGTGTGTGTGTGCGTGTGTGAAAGCTTTAATAGTGAATGAGAGAGAGTTTGATAGCGTTTGAAAGTAAAGTTTGAAATATGTTTTGAATGGCCTCATATAGATTACAGCTTGTTGACATTTGTTCACTTTTTCACTTAATTATACGTAGACCCATTTAAAAGCACAAGAGTTTAAACTGTGCACAGTTGTGTTCAGCATTCCTTAATGCACACACACACACTGAGATTTTTCTGCTTATAAAAATGATTCATTTTCATGTTGACAGTGATTGATTTCTAATAAAACTTAGCCAAGTCTCATTATCGGTTTAGCATGTGATATGAAAGCTTTCATTTCCTGTGAAGAGGGGAAGTGGATGCCAGCTCCGCTGCTTTTTATGAATTCTGCTAGTTTTTATAGGGGTAAAACAAAATCTATGATCAGTAGGTTTGTTTTAAGGCTGGTTTTGAATTTAATGTTTAGGACAAATATAATATATGACACTAAACTAGATTTTCTTCATTTTCTGTGCAGAACTCACCACTATGATTTTCTATAAAGTGTTGTGGATGGTTGCCTTTTTTTTTTTTTTGGTTCTAATGATATTCCTGAGTTGTTGTTATTTTTGACATTTTTTAAATACAATTTTAATAAATTTTTATTTGTTAAAATTTTATTTTTTCTTTATTTCCCTTAGTATCGTGTTGATAGGCAGTTGCTACTTTGGAACTGTTTTTAATATATTTTTTCATATTTTCTATTTGTTCTTTTATCATTTTTTTATTATATAAAATGTTTTATTAGATTTTTCCTTATATATTTCCTTAAGTGTCTGATATCTTGGTTTCATATGACCCAAGTTCTTCCTCCAGTTTAAGGATTTGTTTTGCCTTTATTGTCCGCCAGGCAAAAATCATTAAAAAGGCACATAAAAAAGTAATGGCATACCTCTTCTTAGCAAGCAACCTGATTTGAGGTATCATTCACATTGTTTTCAATATTAAAAATACAGTGCACCTTATTAAAAACAGTATACTGACAGCAGTGTAAGAGTCTATAGATAAGTGTTAAAATAGCGTTGCAAAGTGGTCTTCCAAGACTTGTAAAGGTTTAGGAAATGTTACTCTAAGAATAATTATTGTTTGCCGCATTAAACTTTCCTGAAATCATAAGAAACAGAGGCACAGATCACGATGCCGCTGCTGTTTTCCAAGTGCTTGCATTCATTTGAAACCGTGGGCTGTGTGTTCTGTGCTGGCAGATTGAGACGCCAAAGGCACACACTGTCTCCTTTGGCAGTCAGTTCAATAGCACTGACATAAAAGCATTTAATAACATTCTAATCACACGCTCTCGGCCTTGCCAGAAAAAAACATTTCACAGCTGAAATTAGCGCAAAATAACAAGAGAGTCCTCAAGAATCTGTTTAGCAAATCTGTTGTGATACGGAAGAAATCTTCATTAGCGTTATCTCATTTGAAGATATCCGAAAAATCATAAATAGGTCAGGTATTAAATGCGAGAGCTGGCGCAGATAAGCTCTATTTGTCAGAAAAAAAACAGGTGAAATGTACCAGACAGAACTCTCAGTAAGCTAAAAAGGCAATGTAGGGTCAAAGTTATTACTCCAACCAAAAGTTAAAGCATCTAATTGTTACGATGGAGTTGTTTTAATCAGCCAGACAACTGGATTAGAGCTGCAATTCTTTAACTGCTTCTGTTTCAGACATGTATTGATCTAAAGAAGTGAGATAAGTAAACCTTACACTGGATTAGATGCACAGGGCTGCACAGACACTTTACACACATACAAATTCAGAGGAGGCGGGGAAATCTCAGATAAAATGCTAGCGTTTGTTCTGCAATGACTTCAATTGTGATACGACCACAAGCCAAGGGCAAAACAAGAATTCATGTGTCTGTGTGAACAGAATAGAGCGTTCTTGAGTGCCTTTAAACGGCCTTCCTCTGGCTTATCGTCTTAGCAGTTTATCTAGTCGGCCTAGGAAATGGTTTCACCTTTAGATTGTGTGGTGCACTGCATGTATTGCATCTATCATGCTGCATTTGTTCTTTTGTTTATCATGTTTTTGTCCTGGCTTAAAGTTGAATATGTTTCTGAATTAGACTATCAAAGCATGCTGTCGTGTCCAATCAGCTCAGTGTTTCCCTGTCATCCTAGTTCATGTTTAATTCTGTTTCCGCTGCTGGCTACGCAAGGCACACAGCGGGCATTAAGTCTCTCCGTGATGTTATCTGGGACGTCATACATTAATAATCTCAGCATTCAACTGTGGAACGGCACATTTCCCTCATGAGCTGATCATTTACATAAATAAATGGAATGCATGGCCAATCAGATCAAAACTCAATGTCCCATTAATAAAGCCAGTTAATGTGATCATCCGGAGTGTTTACGACGTCTGTGCTCGGCCTGTATTTTGGAGTTTATTGCAAATGCTTTCCTGATTAATGAGATGGCTTTAGATTTATGAGCATTTCACGCCACCGTTGTTCGGTAATCTTAGTTTGATGTACTGTGTTCTCTATAAACTTTAAGCTTTAAGTCCATTTACTCATCGGTTGTATAAGTGGCATTCGTTTATGAATATGCCACTTAAAAAGATGAAGTGGGCGAATGAAAACTGTTGTGAGTGAATTTTTTCAGGATGTGTTCTTGGATCAATTCCTGGTGATTAGGTAGATAGACGGCTTTTGACCCTGTTTGTTTCCTTGTTGTTCTTACATTATAAGAAATTGTAACTCTGTGTTGTCATCTGTCTATGGCTATTTTAGAGAACTGGTTGATCATTGGTTGATCTAATGCTTTACATTCCCCTTCATTAGTGAAATTAAGTTTTAAAGATTTGGAGGTGAGATTAACTGTTTTGTCAAAATTCATCTTGGTAATGCACACTATATGAAGAGTTTTGAAAATGAGCTTTAGGTATTGACCGATGCTTGTTAGCAATTGAAAAAAACTGCAATGACTTATGCAATGAACTAATGGCTAGATATTGAGGGGTAAGACTATTCAACATAGAACCAGTATAATACATTTTGAGCAACATGATATTAGCAATTGATAATGTAGGAAACGGCAGACAACTGTACATAATCAATTGCATGAATGTACCAAAGCATTTGCAACTTGTTCAGAAGAATGAGAAATTGCTTTTATGATGTGCACAAGTGATTAAATGATATGGAGGTTGAACAAGTAGTTTTGAGAATTTCAGTTGTGGTCTGAGAAATGTACCAAAGTGACTGAGAAATACATTGTAACACAGTTCGTATATGTGAAAGAAGGAGGCGGGAACCGGCGAACATTCAACAAAACTTTAAAGGGATACTCCACCGTTTTATTCCCATGTTATTCCCTTAACTAAGACGAGTTGATACATACCTCTCTCGTCTCAGTGCGTGCACTAAATCGCTCTGTCTTGCGGCGAAACTTTGTTAGCACTTAGCTTAGCCCAGTTCATTCAATAGGGGCCAAGCAGAGAAGCTACCAAACACCTCCACGTTTTCCCTATTTAAACACAGTTACTCAAGTAGTGTAACTCGACCTAGGACGGTGACACAAAACAAAACGTTGCGCTTTTCTAAGCGTGTAAAATGGATAACTATATTGTATGGCGGAATACCATAGCAATTGCTCGGGAGCACTTTGACTTGGCGCAGTAATATCTTCACTCGTGAAAAGTCCTCTCACCGGCCCCCGCTCCCTCTCCTCCTCCCTCTCATTTCCGTCAATAGAACCAACGTGACTTTTACCACCTGTGCTTTAGCAAACTGCAAGAGATCATTTGCAATGGCGGACTTTGTAGATGATTATGACTTGTTTGTAGCAGACCCAGAGCCATATCTTTTTGAACCAGAGTACACGGAGGAGGAATTAGCCCTTATGGACCGTGAGAGGGAAAAAAGATACGAACCAGAACAGACCGGAGCCGGCGAAAGAACACTGGCAAACAGCAATTGGTGGTGCAAGTGTGACTGTTGCGAACAGATGCCGACCGAAATTGAGAGCCTGTGCTGTTCAGAATGGGACCAGGTGTTGCCATCGATGGTGGGGGTCAATGTAGATCCAGAAGACCCTGGACAAATCGCCTGTGTCGCGGCAAGCGACTCGTTTGCAGCGATGATTCACCCGGCAGTCGTCAAATTTTTCTTTCATCGTGACAAAGTCAATTGGAGGAAACGACCCACCCCGAGTGGACCAGATGGCCAGCTATCCTCAGAGTAAGTGCTATCTGAAACCATTGAAATATGCCTATGTATCATGTTTTCATTTATAAATGTATATACTTAGCCTATCTCTGTCTTCTCAGTCAAAATAGGTTGGTTTCCTACCGGATAGTGCTGGAATAGGCCCTACAGGGCAAAACTTTGGGCAGAGGCAATCGGAAACCACTGCCATCATGTGTGGTCGGGACTATACGACAAAGATATCCTTCTGAGTCCGGTGTCTATGTTGGATTTCAAGAACTACATGAGGCAATGGATATGTAGGCATATGACTGTTACTGGACAATATGTGCTGGGCCCTGAGTTCAGACCTAAATTATGTTTACATGTTTCACAGACATCTGTGGGACAATTGCACTGCAGCTTGCGTCAGAATAGTTGACTATCTGTTTGTATATTTTTCTATATTACAACCATTATGTAGATGTCTTTCTATCACTTTTTTTTTTCAATTTCCTCATTTGTATTCAATTCAGTTTCCTATATTTGATGTGTATAAATAAAGCTTTGAACCTACAACATCTAGAGTGATACTTTTATCTCATTTGCTAAATCAAATGGCTTCTGATATAATCACTCATGCAACATCAAGGATCTTTATTTCAATTCAATCCCATAGTAAATAGGATAGGCCATGTGTTCTCTAGGCAAAAGTTGTTTTGTCAGATTTGTTCAAACATAAGTGAAGTCACAAATTTGGTAAATACGTAATTTATTTAACAATATAACAACAAAAATATTAACTATAATAACTGACATTTGCCTTCTACACTTGCTATGCAAGTACAAGTCCCCTCCTGTGGTTTTTCAATGGCACAGGTTCTTTTTCATGTCAGCTGTAAACAAGAGTTACAATGGCTCTGATGGACCTTTGAATCTTGAGGTGTGTGACTGTATGACCTCCTCTTTGCTGGGCTTTGTTTGCAATGCAATGTTGGCAGCTAGGCGAGGTATTTGGATACGGGTTGATGCGTCTTTGAATCTGATTGTGGGGTCAAGTCTTCTTTGGATCACTCTGTCCATGAGGTCATCTCTGAATTTTTGAGTCGTCTTTGCATAGATTGGTCTGGCAATCCACTGCTTTGATTGCTTTTGAAAGACAACATTGTGTCTTGTGAGGCCTGAAATCAAAAATAGTATGAACGAACGTGCTGGAAGTATAGTAAATGTATAATTTTGATATTTATAATGTTATTACAAAAGTTAGGACTGTGGCTATTTAGGTTTTTTTTGCAAATTTTAAAAAAAAATCATTTATTTGAATATCATGTTCATGTATGGATGACACATAGAGAAGTAAAGGGCAAATACACAGTGACTACAGTAATTTGCATTCCTTTAGTACCCACCAGCTGCTGTTGTTGCCTGTTCCCGCTTTGTGGAGTGATTCTCATTGTGATCCATAATGGCTAGCATAGTGCGTGCCTTCATTGAAGGGTATTGAAAATGAAGTCGCTTTGGACAGTACTTCAAAAGGGCATTGTGAAACACCTCAAGTTGTCCTGAAAAATAAAACCAAAGAAAATGCTTTACAATGTAAAAACAAGAGCATGAAAAGTTGTGTGTTCTTTCGAAGCACTGTATCATGAATGGGATGCATAGTATTATTGATCAAGTCTGGTGTTACATTCCCCCCCTCATACAGACTTATTGCGAAATAGTTTCTCAGAACCTATTCTCACTGAGACAGACTTGACTTGAACCATATTACTATTCTGCATGTCAAACTCTTTGATACACATACCTGTGTGTTTGAACAGTGTCATCTGTTGTAGGTCTTTTATGAGACGTGTGTCCATAATCATAGCTTGAAGGGCTTTGAAGGCAGGGGAATTCCCTTTTAGCCACCTCTTTGTTCTTTGTTCCTCTGCTGACAAGTCTTGATGGAAACATCTGTATTCCATTCCATTTTCTTCCCAGCGATGAACCCCAGTGATGTGGTGTTGGAGAGACATCCATCGTCGGAGCAGCTCCTGAAAACACAAGAGCAGAGGCACACTTTTAACCGTCTGTAATACAATACAGTTGGCTTCCATGTTGAAGACCAAAAATTTGATGTACATTTGAGCTGCATATAGCATTTGATGTATATAATAACATAGAATATCACTTTGTGATGAGCTGTTTCTGTATGCTTGGATACCTTTGCATCTCCTTTGGAGGTGCAACAGCTCCACCACATGTGGTTGCTGACACTCCTGACCCAAGGAGCAAGATCATTGTATTCTTTTCTGTTGGATGCTGCAACCATTTTTTTTTTAAATCCTGAAAAATTATAGAAAAGAATTACTATGGGTAATCTCATGCATTGCATAGACTATGGTGGCGCACCATTTCAGCCATATCTGTTACATACATAATTGTGTTTCAGTCTCTTTTGCATTAATTTTAATTTTTTCATCACTACCAAATTAGGTACAATTAGCTATAGAAACATGGAAATGAGTGCACCGCACACATTATACAGACCCATAAAAAAAACTTTTGTGAAAAACTGGTAACAGACAATAATGGAGATAAAATATTTGGGGTTGTTTTATAGCTATACAGCTTAGACTAACAGTAAACTAACCTTTGGCGACATGCCACGGATCAAATTGATGAATGATATGAGGATATTCTTCTCTCATAATTTTTCTTATGGACGGATGCCGGTCTGTGGTGACCACTTTTACATCAATGCCCTCATCCAGGATCTTCTCCAGGCCTTTCCTGAAGGCCAGTGGTTCCATTGCGACCGAACTGGAGGCCTGGGAAACCTATAGAGCACAATTGAATGCATGATGACATTTAAAAACATGTTATAGAATTTACCATAGATTTGTGGAAATAAATGACAATTTACCTGCATCATCTCAAACCCCACGATCTGGTTAGTGGAGTCATCCATAAAAGAATACGTGTTGTATTTGCTGGAGTGTCCGGGGCTGTCACTTCTGCCGTCTCCACTTAGCTGCACTCCTTCACCGTCTTCGCTTTGGCAAATTAATCTTGCTTTGATTATGTTCTCCTGTTGTGTGTATGATTTCTCAATCACTGGGAGCAGGTAGCTTGCCTGTATGTTGTAAAAAGTTGACTCCAGGGGCAACTGCAGGTTGAAAAGTCCAGCCCAGTCAGCTATGTCAGTGTATGTTGAGCCGGTAAAGAGAGTGGCAGCTGCTGCGAAAAGGTTATTTTCCGCCATTCCACGTATATTGGGACATGACTCCCATTGTCCCATATGGCCATTGCTGCATTGCCAATTTATATTGATTCTACTGCCGAACTGTGTTACTGTCTGGTTCAGGTCACACATCGCAGCACCACAGGTTGTACATTTCTGAAAGAGTTCCAGGAGTTTAGACTCATTTACAATCCACTTCCTCTCCTTCCAACCTCTGGCTTGTCCAGAGATGCTTGAAGAGCTACCTGTGGTGGTGGTGGAGGGGCTTGAATTTGGCACAAAGCTGGTGTCTGCGGTATCGACAGCAGGCTCTGAGGTCATGCTGACATCAAACACTGATGTTGCACTCATATCCATCACAGTAGCTTCAATGTGATGTGTTTCCTGTTGTAGACAAATAATAATAAAAATATGCATTGGTTTTGCATACCAGTGCCACATCCAGTACATCTTGAGTAAACAATTACATGACTTGATAGGAAATAAAGTGTAATGGTTTCCATAAATTGTATTATGGATTATTGATAGCAAACATAGAAGCTGGTCACTCACCTCAAATCCAAGACTTTTTCTTGGTCTACACATGACCATCATTGTGGATGTCGATGCAGTGTCCTAGACATGAATCAGATGTCAAAGAAATGTAGGTCATATTGCAATCATACAGTAAGTCTGTATAAAACATGAAGATTCATTAGCTTACCGATTGCATTGTCCATGTGGGAGCCAGGGCAACAGCTGGTTTGCTTGAACGTAAAGGACTGGTTAGCTGTACAGACAAGGGCACTTTGAATGTAGCAGTAGGCTCTTCAGCTCTGTGCTTCTGGGGGGTTGAATGAGGTACACCAACAAAAAAGTTTTCCTCTTGTTCTGGCAGATCTTGCTGTACGTCATACAACTCTGCCTGTATAATAATTGACACAATTATGACAGAAATAACAATGACAAGAATTATTTTTTTGGAAAGCAAATAAAAACACTACCAAAATTTATATTTATATATTTTTTACATTCTTCCCAGTAAGTATTGTATTGTATAAAGTATTGTTACAGGGTATTACATAAGTAGACAGTAGCCTACTCTTTCAGTGTTTCACCTGAGACAAAAATACCCCTCCCCGTACCATTAGTCAAGGTATTAGCATGGTAAACGTAACCTTGCAGTCTCATGATACAGAGAATCAGATTTGTTGACACTATAACGTTATACTACGGGCTTGTACGGTTTTAGGCTTATACTACATTTTTATTTCTGAGCTCAGTCCTTATGTAAATCAAACAGTCACTTCTTATTGCCTGTCTCAGAAGCGCACTGATTTCACAGCTAACTTATGTTACTCAGCTAAGGTTACTGACACTTTCAGGACAACCAAATACCATGCAAAAGTACACTTACAGCGTTGGGTGATGATCCACTTTGTTGTGTTAGTGATTTAAATATTGTCGGTGTAGCCTCATCCTTTAGGCGTGTTCCTGTGCAGGTATAGTCCTCCGGTGTGAAATGCTCGGAGCAAACATGCCACTTCTTCAGAGTCATCAATGGTGTTTTTGGATTCTTGTTCAAAGCAGCTAACCAAGCTCTCCGCTGTATGTGGTGAGTTGGAATTCTGTGAAACATGACGGCACTATATACCTTCTCCTTGTTATCACAACCCTTTACGATGCACGTTATAACCATGATTGTCCACAAACTATCTTCCTACAACCTGATACTTCGTCAACTCTGCTCAAACTATTACTACTGGTGCAGGTCACGTTGGTTCTATTGACGGAAATGAGAGGGAGGAGGAGAGGGAGCGGGGGCCGGTGAGAGGACTTTGCACGAGTGAAGATATTACTGCGCCAAGTCAAAGTGCTCCCGAGCAATTGCTATGGTATTCCGCCATACAATATAGTTATCCATTTTACACGCTTAGAAAAGCGCAATGTTTTGTTTTGTGTCACCGTCCTAGGTCGAGTTACACTACTTGAGTAACTGTGTTTAAATAGGGAAAACGTGGAGGTGTTTGGTAGCTTCTCTGCTTGGCCCCTATTGAATGAACTGGGCTAAGCTAAGTGCTAACAAAGTTTCGCCGCAAGACAGAGCGATTTAGTGCACGCACTGAGACGAGAGAGGTATGTATCAACTCGTCTTAGTTAAGGGAATAACATGGTTTAATATGAAAAAACGGTGGAGTATCCCTTTAATATAAAATAAACAACAGAACAAAACGAAAGTAATGCCGGCAGACCCTCGCGGATGTCTGCCGGCCACACAAACATAATAAAACATAAAATAATATCCAGGCCTGGTCCTCTCTCGTCCTTCACTGTCGTCGCTCCTCCTTTTATGCTCCCGGAGCTCCTCCGTGAGGGACTCAAGGCCGGTGCGCCTCACAGGTGACGATCATTAACACTCGCGTCACCAGCCTCGTGCCGTTCCCTCACGGCTCTCGCCCGCCCTGCTCGTCACATACATGTTTATTCAATATCACCATGCTTAACCCTCAGGAGTCTGAGGCTGATTTGGGGTCCTGGAGTAGTTTTGACATGCCCTGACATTTGTGCTTTTTTCAGTTGCTTATAAACATATTAATGACAAAAATCTCATTACACTGTATTCAGCAGAAACTAGGCTACAATAATATGTGAGCAACAAGTATGTACATGTTTGTATTTTTGAGAGAATTACATATATGCGTGTTTTTTGAAAAAACAAAAACAAAAAAATAAATGACTGAAATAAGGCCTCAAAACACATACTAAACATTTTTTCACAAGACTTTTGGGAACTGTATATTTTAGCCTAGAGTTTTTGCTTCCCAATGATGTAAAAATCATTCTGCCTACTCAGACGCATAAAACAATGTATTGATTTTAAATTTCTAAGACACTTTTTGTTTAGGCAACTATATGCAAAGAGGCGTGAATCTGCATGAATAATGCTGTGATTCACACCTGAGGAGATGTACAGTGCACCTTCCTGAGAGTATTCTCTCATTTGAACTAGAACATGGTCAAACTTGGGGCTCCATTGTGATTTTTGGACCTTTCCTGCCAAGTTTCATATATTCTTCTGTAAAAATCATTTGGCAGAGTATACACTGGTCACTTTCCAATGTATTGGAGCTTGTTGTACCGTTGCTATACAGTATAGTATTTTGATTGATTCAACACTATATGCTTTGGATATTTTTTTTCTTTTTCTTTTGAACATTGAGCTTTTCAATCACAGTATTTTTGCCATAGCTGAAATATTTAGATGGAAATAATTAGAATGTTGTTGAAGCCCTAACACCAATCCTAAACTTAACCCTAAAATCAGATAGATAGATAAATAGATTTCAAACTTTGAGTCGGTAATAAAACAAGAACAAATAAATTACAAGCAGTAGCAGAAATAAATACAATATTAAATAAACAGCACTGTACGTTTTTAAGGTAGGTCTAACACAGTACTATTCAGGTAAGATCTACCACAGAAATGGAATAATCAAATATAAAGTAAATCTGCATCTGGTTTTGTTGTTTGATTAACATCGACAGACAGCAGCATGTTTATTTGGCTGCCTTCACTTTAAGAGCTAATGCACGGACACAGTATACTGAGACGTGTTTTCTTTCTCAACTGTTTATATTTATTCACTTAAGACATAACCGACTGTGTTAACCTGAATCCTCACCAAGACAGGTATTTTGACATAATTATGTGTGTATTGGGCCGTTTAAGTGCAATAAGCCTAAAAAAGAACTCAGTTTGTCACTTACGAGCGAGCTGAGTGGCTTTGTGTGTGTGCGCTTTGGCTGCACCGAACACAATCTCTGAGAGCTTGAGAGTACATAGTTTAAAATCGTGTTTAAATTGTGTAAAAAAGTGTTTAAATTGGCAAGACTTAAAATGACATGCAAAAGATAAACTTTAGTGATGATGCAACACTGGCCTGAATGCAATGGGGTGATGTGAAGCCATTTACGCATCTTGAGAGAGAGAGAGAGAGAGAGAGAGAAAGAAAGAGGACACGGTACCGCTGAATCACTCACACTGTGAAATTACGGCCTCACAGAAAGTTTTGATTTGCTGTGATAATCTGTCTGGATTAATTTACTCATCTAACCTACATTTTATAGTGCATAAATGTTTGCAGGAATTTCCCGCTTTATTATCGGGATAATATCTGAGGGGATGTCTAAATTTGTGCGCAATACCCCCAATCCTGCGCTAAAATGCAGGCCCTGTAGATAGATACATACAGACAGACAGATCGATCTATAGGAATGTTGAACCAGGACCAATAAGGATGCTGATCCAGTAACATAATGTCTTTTATCACATGTATGCAAAATTCTGTTTTGTTCCTGAATGAGTCAAATACAGCTCCTCATCCAAGTTTCGACAGTCATGTGAAAAGACTTGACTCACGGTAGATGTGCGCTCCCTGATTCACTAGTCATTCTGACTCTGAAATGAGTTAGAGTCTGAAAATACTGTTCTTCACAGCCTTGAGTAAAATCAGTCATGCGTTTACACAAATAAAATGGAGAATATGGGATAGGGGGAGAATTATGTGTGTGTGTGTGGGTGTGTAACTAATCAATACACCATGGGGGCTATCGCCAGGCTTGAGTGTATAAAACAACACATCTCTTCATGGCCCTACACACTTTAAGTCTCTATCTATTCATGTGCCTGTAGAGGGTGCCTTGAAGCTTACTGAGACTCTGATAAGCAGACATGTGTGTGTTTGTGTAATCGCCCACAGGAAAGCCGGTCTAACAGCTCTTAAAGTCCGCAGTGGGCGAGAGTAAATAGTATGAAAATAAAGCATGAATGTGAACACTGACTCGCTGTATGTCACTTACATGTGCACACCGTCACCATTTAGAGTCAGCTCTCTGTCTCTTCTCATCTTACTGTAAGCCGCTTACTAGATCTTTTTGCTATCCAGTACAGTGCATATGTTACTCTCTCACTCTCGCTCTCTTTCTCAAATGATTCATATTTCATTTTTTCCCGTTTTTTTTTTCAATTCAATTTATTGTGCTTTATTATCATGACAAAAACTGCATAGTATTTGCAATACAGAAGTGTACAATGAGAAATGGTGTAAAAAAATAAGTAAAACAATGATAACTCAATTTGCACTATCTTAATTTATTTAAAAATATCATATTTTTATTTAGAATAGAATGGGGTAAATTTGACATTTTTCATATATCATATATATGTATAGTACAGGTGTAAGTATAAGATGCCCCTCGGGGCAAGATGGCCCCCCACCTTAAATGAGGTTTTATTAAAAAATTTCGAGAGGAGCACGTTCAGATAATTAACCTAATTAACACGGGAGGAGCTTATTCGGTTCATCAACTCAATTAGCATCAGGAGGTATATATACAGCAGACTTACCTCTGTTCTATGACAGTTTTTCAGCATCCCTCCACCACCCCGTCTCCTCACTTATAACTATTCTTATCCCAACCTGGGATGGGGGGAGTACTCTGGGTTTGGGCCAAATTCTGAGCTTGAAGCCCTCCCCTCAGACAGCATGCAAAATACGCATAACCTTTACTCTATTTAATTATATGTAAGTGTGAACTTGTTTCTCCTGGACAGAGATGACACAAAATCTCATCTCATCACTTTTGATGAGTGGCTACACTGTTTTTAATTTTGTCATTTCATTTGAATATCAACATTTGTGAGATTTAGTCAGTCAAGACAGTTTTGAGTTTAATTGATTTAATTTTGTGTCTTTGGAAAATAGTGATCTATGACATTGTATTATGTTGAATATCAAAGTTTTTTTTTCTTTCTTTTTTCTATTTGTTAATGAGGGATTGTAGACACAATGTTTTTAGATAGTAAAAGTTATAGTTTTTATTTTGAAGTAAAAACATAAAATTAGACCCTTGGGGTAAGATGATATGCTAATCTTTTCTGTGCAAAGTCATGTAGTATCAATTTCAATCTTATGACCACTATGCTAAACACAGTAATTTTCATACAATATGTGCATAGACACAAGGACGCAATCACCACAAAGCACTGTTTGCATGGAGAAAATGGCACTCGTAGGAATTGCTTTGTTAATGCATAACCAGAAGTTCATCCACCCAGAAAAGTATTCCTACATCAAAAAGGATGATTTACACAACTTTACAGCTCGAATAATAAACAGATTTTTTTTTGCTGAATAATTCATGTACTTTTTTAAACATAAATACTCTCTTCACATTTCTGCTTTTAAACTCTTCAGAACATTTCAGTGCCTCTGCAGCTTTTTTGCTATCTGCATTATGCCACTATGCCAAAGCTTAATTAGCTAGAAATGAGAACTCTGTCATCATTTACTCACCCTTGTGTCACTCTAAATAAGAAATAAATACACGCAAGGCCTAAAATTAACACTCACCAAGCGCCAAATGCAACTAAAAATCGGTGTTGGCGAATATATGAAACGGTGTCACTCGCCAGGCACGGTGCCAATAAAAAACATATATAATTATATGCTGGAGTTTGCCTTTCTTGCCAAATAATTTTGTCACTTTAAATACCTTAACCAATTTTAGTGTTCTTCTTCCCAATATAACATACTCCTCATATTTTGATTGTTTAATAGAACCTGAAGTATCATTAACAAATGCAAATATTTTGCAAATATCCCCTCCAGACATCACTTTTGGCCACATATAAGCTTAATAAAGCCTGAACCTCATTGTTGGTCCATCGGTCATAATTTATAAACTCTGATTTGAATAGTAAACAACTCTTACTGCACACACCACAACAGAATTTTAAAAATGGTTGTTGAAATAAAATGCTGCGTGAACTTAACCAATCAGCATGTTCAGCGCCTCAGTCCCACACCCGAAAGTTCCGGAACTTTGAAAAAGTACTACCTAGTGAGCAGGGACTTTCTGAGGGGGACATTTTTACCCGGAACTTCATTTAGACCCTGGTTCCTGCAGTCGAATCACACAAGAGTACCATTCCAAAGTCCCTAGTTCCCGGGGAAAGTTCCTGCGTTGGAAATGTGGCTTATGATTGGTAGCTAACTCCTTTTGTATTGAAAGACATGAGAGGAGTAAATGATGACAGAATTCTCATTTTTGAGTGAACTATCTATCCCTTTAAAGATCGACTAAAAATGAAAAATAAGCCTGAATGTTCCAATAACAGTTATAACCAAAGTAAGTTTAACTCTCTGTTGCTCATGCAGTCCTGGCTACAGAACATTTCTAAATATTTGTTTATTCTTCTTCTGCTATTCTCGCTGTGTGGAAGCAGTGTGGGAGTGAGTGATAGCAGATGAGTGAGTCAGAAGAGAAACTCATACCCTGATTTTCATTCTCTCGCCTGTGTGTGTGTGTTTGCCTTATGTGTGCGTATGAGTGAGAAAAAGTGCAGGATTGTGTAAGATTGGGTGGATTGGTCTTCGTGCTGCTTACTTTGAGGAAAAGCACACATACACACACATATAAACACACACGTACACTCTGGTGTATTTGATCTCCAGGGATCATCTTCACACATCACTTGACGTACAAAAAGTAAAGTGGGCTTCAGCCACAGGGACACGGGTGAACCTGCTGAACTCATGTGTGTATTTGTGCAAGTGCACTATATGTGCATGTAATATCTCAAGGGGATAGACTGAAGTAGTGATTTAAGGGGCCAGTGTTTTTGAATTTTTGCACCATTGTACTTTCATACACACATATATGCCTGAAGAAATTCTTCAGCTACTAGATATCTATCCGCCAGTTGCATAATTTTCACATCTAGTGTCAGTAATATTGCTCAAAATGTCACACGCACAAGTAGGCTACAATAAGTGAGACCTATAGGGAACTGTGCTAAAAAAGAGTTGAATATTCATAGTTTTCATGTGACTTCACAGCCTTATAGGAATGCCCACCTGGAGGGCAAAACAAGGCTTTCCTCCTTTGCTGACCAGTCATATTTACAAATGTAGAAAGACAGTGGTATTAAAAGACCAAATTCAATATACTACTTATTGATGCTGCATACTATGTACAGGCAAGCAGATGAACCCAGAATATAAATGCAATGCAGTTTCTCAATAAGCGTTTTTCCATAGAAAACCATCATAAAGAAAACACTTAACCATTTAGAACGTTGCGTTCATATTCTTTGCTCATCTGATTTCCTGTATAGCATGCATCATCAATAAAGTGTACATTGAATTTTATCTTTTAACATCACTGTTTTAGTACATTAAGGCACTTTAAGTGCTTTTTACGTTAAGTGTTTTATGTCCTGCTGTTTTTAGTGAAATACTGCAGCAGGTGCTGTATATGGATCACAAGTGCCCAAAACTTGCATTTTGTTCTTTTGTTTTTCTTCTTTTGAGAGATGATCTAAATATTTCTGACTTAAAACATATGGAAAATGTACAGGCCTGTGCTGCAGTTCTATGTATGTTTTGCCCTCCCGGTCTCAGCACCAGTTACGTGACTGAAAACTATGAATACACAAGAAGCAACACAAATAGCTCTACTCACAATTTGCTATTAATTCCATTAGTTTGATGTTAGCATGTTGCTAAGCTAACCATGTGATAATCTAGTAAGAGAAAACACAGTTTACACACACAAATATTGGTTGAAATGTAAAATTTGTAATTAGAACTACTTCTAATACTCTTTGGAAGTAAATGAAATATAAGTGCCAACAGTTAACCATGCCTTGCAGCTAGGTGAGTTCAGACCAGGTTCAGGTCCAAATGCTCGCAAAGACTTTGAAGTTATGTGAAACTGGTTTGGGTGTTTAATCGTAGTTAGTTAGGTCCAGAATTGTGTGCGATATCACCCAATGTGTCGTTACCGTTGTTGAGCTTTTAGTTGTTGAAGTACATTTATTGTTGCTTCTTCCGGCACCATATGCAGTTTAATTTTTTTAACATATAATGTATTGTTTTAAACTCGACATAAATTGGAAATTGCAATTGTGCCATATATCTGAGTGAAACTTCGTATCAAATGAGAAAAAATAGATGGTGGGACTTAATTTTGTCCATTCTCATGCACCGTATTAAAAAAAAAAATGTTTACGAGGGCACATGAATTTAACAAATTCTTATTTAATAAGTTATGAATATAACCTGGTTCCCTGAGAGGGAACGGGATGCTGCGTCATGACTTTGATGTTATGGGAACCCCCCCAGGTGTGACCGGTGTCTGAAGCATGTGTGAAAACACGCCAATTGATTGGCAGATGGCAGCTCTATGACATCACATGGAGCACCCGTGGAGCACCCGTGAGTATAACGAGTACAACATCATGACGCAGCATTGAGTATGAATATAACTCCAGTTCCCTGAGAGGGAATGAGATTCTGCGTGCCTCCTTCAGACAATAAACTGATGAAGTCTAAGGCAGGCCCTGGGGTTGAGATTGCGTGACTCGTCATGGTGTGTGCTTAAAAGGCACTCACTCTGCTCTCAAGCATACATTGGCGGGCAATATCTTCTCACACACAAATAAGTGGATCCTTGTCAAAGAGTTCAGTCACCCTTTTATACTCATGGGCGCTCCATGTGATGTCATAGGGCTGCCGTCTGCCAATCAGTTGGCGTTTCCACACATGCTTCAGACACCGGTCACACCTGGGGGCATTCCCATAGTGTCATGTTCGTCATGACACAGCCTTGAGTTCCCTCGAAAGGGAACAAAAGAGTGTGAAGAAATCATTTATGATGCAACATTTCATAAAAAAAAATCAGTTTTGATTTCATGGCAACTTTAATGTTACTGTCTAGCTTTTGGAGCATACTTTGCATTAGGAATAGACCGGCGATACATTAAATTGCTAGGTAGGCAGTTACAGAGTTTTCTTTGCAACTCCTAATGCAAGTATTTACAAATCAATGGCTTTAATTAAGGAATTAAATTCCCTCTGAGCACTTCAATAGTAGCCGATCTAACTCTGTTGTCACAAGTGTATTGTGTACAAGCAGTTTAGACAGGCTTAGAAATGAAAGAATGGGACACAATTCCCTGACCCATCCGTTACACAGGCCTATAAATGAGCATTGCATTTAGAAGAGCTTGAATGTTCCTGGAAACAGGCTTTCATTAAACCATGAGCAAAATTACAGATGTATCTAGGCTGCGCTGAAGTAATTGTCAGAGAAGCGGGTGGCAGTCTTTAAGGTCATTGTGAATAAATGAATTTCCTGTTACTGTTATAGGAAGTTGTCAAATTGATGAGGACATGTTCTAGCAAGTTTGATCAGGCTTCCTGTTGTCATCACTCTTTACTGTCTTCTGTCTGACATTATTGGATTTAGATGATTGTTCTGAAGCCTACTGTGACAAACAGCTCTAGTGATTACAAAATTCATTTTTTGCCTTTGTTTTTGACATACAGTGTTTTCTGTATAACTTATGCAAAGTGTGCAAGTATTTCTGTATGCATGTAGTGCATGATAGTGGTTTGCTACCCAAACCTGTGCCTGGTGAAGGTTATATTTTCATGTGTAACTTTGGGTTTGCATTGAGTTTGAGTTTTGTAATTTAAAAAAAAAAAAAAAATGGATGTACATTATTGGCATGATGGTGGTTTGCCATAGGGAATACAGCACCGACAGTATGATGAGCAGTTTCATTATGTTCTTTTGCTCAGACGTCACAATGACAGCAGCGACTGCACATAATGAAACTTCCCTCCTCATATCTGCCCTCTATTAACTATTTAAACTCAGCTAATCATTAATCTGTCTAGCTGCTTATTAAGTCAAATATTTATTAGGCCCAATGAGGAAATCCATATTTCCTCATTGGACTTCTTCTCATCTTTTCTGCTGTGCATTAAATATTCATGCTATTACACATGACAAGTTGACTTGTGATGTGAAATCAGTGATAGCCTTTCTCAGAAGACTTTCATTCAACTTTTGAAGAATCTCCCTGGATCTCTGGTCTTCTGTAACTTCCCTTCTGTTTCTTCATTAGCTCCTTGGCAGTGCTCTGTCTCATATTTAGCTGTTGTTTTAAAGGGTTAGTTCACCCAAAAAAATTTAATTTCTGTCATTAATTACTCACCCTCAATTCGTTCTAAACCCATAAGACCTTTGTTCATCTTCGGAACAAAAATTAAGATATTGTTGATGAAATCTATGAGGTTTTTTATCCCCTATAGAAAGCAACTTAATTACCACATTCAAGGTCCAGAAAAGTGGTAAGGACATCGTTAAAATAGTCAACATGACTAAAGTGGTTCAATCTTAATGTTATGAAGGAATGAGAATACTTTTTGTCTGCAAAAACAAAACAAAAATAACGACTTTATTCAACAATTTCTTCTATTATGCCCCTTTTCACAAGATGTAAGGATTTACATTCTCTGGTGTCCCCAGAATGTGTCTGTGTCCATTTATTATAGCTTGTCAAATTTGCCCCTATTTGGGTGCGAGCACACTTTTGTGTGTGTCCCTTTAAATGCAAATGAGCTGCTGCTCCCCGCCCCCTTTCCAGAAGAGGGCGGAGCTTTAAGAGCTCTTTCTTCGGTTGCTCAACAACAACAAAGCTGGAGAATCTCATGCAGCCAAAATGACAATCGTCAGTAACAGTGTTCAGCCTTACATTGTTCAAACCGGAATCGTACACTGATGGAGAGACTCTGAGAAGTTACAACTTTTAGAATGCAACTGGATGTTTCTGGTTGGTTAGTGGATAAATGTACTGGCCTTTGAAAATAAACATAGCGTTGTTTATTTGTCTTGTCTTTACAGAAAACGTACACAGGTTTTCAAGACAATCACCTTTTACACTGTTCTTTACAAATGTGTGGTTATAAAGTATATAAACAAGGTTTAAAATAGACGACATACATATGGTTTCTAAGACAACAATAGCTTTAGCCACATTTGTTGTGGAACTGGCTAACAGGCACATCGACTGAGATGGCGATTTGCTCAAAAATGATAAAAAATAAACAGTGTGACACTTCCCATACGGAAATGTAATATATGTACATATATGAAATTTACATATATAAAATATATTGACATATACAGTGAAAACATATATGAAACCTATTAGAAAATGGAACAATTTCATATATTGACATATAAAACTAGCCCATATAAATATATATGTTTATGTATGNCATATATGTCATATATTACATTTCCGTATGGGTTACTTCTCCTGGGGGATCACAAACAGTTGGTACAGATCCCTCCTTGAGTACCAACTTTTTAGCAAAGCCTGCCTTGTATTTCGCCTTGCTCACAAAGCAGTCTGGAGTGAAATGATTTGCGCAGACATAAACAAATTTAGGTAGATTTTGGGGAGCATTATCTTCAAAAATAAAACTAATCCACTGCGTTCTCAGTGGCTCAGAGTTTGGGAGAAAATTAAGAGTCTTATGTTCAGTCTTATCCAAAAACAGAACACCAGGAATGCTTACGATAGGGGTTTTCAAACTGGGGTCCTCCAGAAGGTTCTAAGGGGTTTTCAGAAAATAAAAAGACAAAGCAAAAATGGTTAAAGTCTACCGAACATTCTAACTGTTTCATTTCTTGCCTTATACATACTTTCCAGAATTGTATATGTTTGCTTTGTATCTTTCAAGTGAGTTTTTCTCACTATAGTCCCCTTTATCTTGCTCACTGTAGTTGTAAGGCAGTATTCCTAACGCAGTATGTAATGCTTACATACATTTATTGTGAAAGTTGCTTATACAATAATTGTTCTTCAGGTTTATACATCCAACATTAAGTATAGCCAATTTGTTCCAAGTTTGGAAACAATATGTTGTATATGTCACACTTACTATTTATCTAACAGTTTAAATGTTTTTTCATACATAAAAATATATAGATGGATTTTAGGAAGGGGGTCTCATAAAAGGTTAAAGTTTGAAAACCCCTGGCTTACGAGACATTGTTGATGCTACAGCTGCTTGAGTGCGGAGAAAATGGCGGACAGCGCAGAGTTTGCTGAGGGCGGAAACTATGGTTATGCAGGACTGTCAGTCAGTGGCCGTGGGCGGGGCCTAGCACTGTGATGTCACACTGCTCAGAGAATCAAAACGACATGTCTAATGAGACTGCTTTGGTTTAATGGGGATTTAAAAAAAGGAGTGGGTGGATTTTTATCATTGTAGGGTGGTTGTGTTCACACACTGCCAACACATTTATGTCCAAACACCATGTAAAAGTGGATTTTGCATAATAGGTGCCCTTTAAAGTAATGATCTGTTTCATAAACAAATTTTAAAAAAAAAATGTAAAAAACACAAAAATCTTACCTTGTTGGCCGGCAGGAGGTGATTTTGCATAGACACAAAGGCACCTTATATTTCATGACGTTGAGTACAAGATGTGTAATAGTGTCAAAGCTGTTACCTTTCCTAGAACCTTTAATGGCACTCATTTCATAATGACCCTGCTAACCTTTTGAAAATGAGAAACTCACTTCGCATGCAGTAAATATTCCCACGTTCAGTCCAAAATAAACAAATAAGTTGTGAATAAAACAGTGCGCTAATGCAAAGAGGAAATATTCAGCCTGTGTAGTCAGTTGAATAATTGTGCTCTGACTAAAACCTTGACGTGTCAAAGCTTCGCACTTAAAAATGCATTCTGATTAGATACTGGTTGAATGAAATGGAGAGACAGACAAACACAAAGGAATTGAGAATTGTGGGTAATTAGAGTTCTGGAGAGGCTTTATCGGTGGCCTAAAGTAGAGGCCACACATTGCAGTGTTCCACAGAGAACTGGAGCATGGGAACTGCCTCGGTCTCTATAGTTCCTCAGAGGAGACCACTTCTCCAGCCTGGTATCCTCAACCCAACACAATACCCACAGCTTCTCACGGGCTCCATCCCCTCCAGCCATTCCCAAATCCTACCACACAACCGGCACAAACAGCCGCGAATACCAATGCCAAGATTAGACGGATTCATTCACCGTATTCTCCATGCACACATTTGAAGAGCCCTGGGAGAAACTCTCACAAATGTATGAATGTGTGTCACATAGTGAGAAAACTTTCCTCTCTAGCATGTGTGTGTGTGTGTGTGTGTGTGTTTTTTAACAGATGGATGATTCATCACCATCCTTTTTTCAGCACAGAGAGGGTGCACTGAATTGATGCCTAAAAGGATAGATTTTTTCCACGGTACTGTAGCTTCTCAATTTTGCACAGCACTGTAATCACAGCACTAAGTTATCTTTGAATGTAAAACATAAAATCTGAAATCTAAAGTGTGTAGCCTATTTTTTTTACTAGCATTTCCAAATCGAATTGCAAAAAGAATTACTAATTTCAAACTGGTTTCCCTATCTGCTAGGGGTGTGACGAGATCTCGTATCACGAGATCTCGCGAGACTAAAATGTGACGAGATTTCTCGTCGAGGCGAAAAGTAGTCTCGTGATGTTGCCATGACAGAGTGTTAGGATGATTAGGAAAGAATATGCCACCGCTACGTTTACATTACGCCTCCACTGTCATTTTGCTTTGTATTTAAGTACAAACCATTTAATTCAGTTGGATAACGGTCGCCGCTGCTCCATATTTACAGAGTGCGCACGATCGCGAAAGTGAAAGTAAACGCGAGCGAGCGCATATTCAATCGCGATTTCAATACCCTGTATTTTGAAAGCGGCTCCCTGATGAATGCAAATATCTCTCAATATGAAAGCTATTTTAGGCTGGGCAGTGTAGTTGTAACCATCTCTTAGCTCTGTATCAAAGAAAAATTTGGCCTTATTTTCACTTTGAATATTGAGAGAGTGCGATTATGGTTGCACTTATTGTAAAGTGTTACCATAAAAATGAATAACAGTTTTCTCTTAATCTTATTAAGCACAAACAGTAAGGTTTCATTTGTTAACATTAGTTAATGCACTGTGAACTATCATGAACTAACAATGAATGACTATTTTTATTAACTAACATAAACAAAGATTAATAAATACTGTAGCAAATATATTGCTCATTGTTAGTTAATGTTGGTTAATGATTAATGTTTATAAATGAGACCTTATTGTAAAGTTTTACCATTTTTATTTATACCATTTTTATTTCTATGATCAGTTTGTGGAAAGGAGTTCAGTTAGGAGGTCAAAGGTTGTAGAAGCTCATAAATCATGTACAGCAAGGTCTGAAGAGACTGAAATCATACAGGAGAGAAGTCAGTCAGTTGAGTTAGTAGCAAAACCTTTTACAGTGCTTTAGTATTGTTGTCTTTTACTGCATATGATAATTCAAACTCAGAAAGTAGAACTGAAATGACATTCATTACAAGATGATTAGTTAAAACATTTCAAATACACCTGCAGAATATTTTTTCTAGTCATGTATTTCGCCATTGAGGATTTCTTTAAAATAGTGTGTAAAAATCTTGTCTCGTCTCGTGAACTCAATCTCGAGTCTTGTCTCGTGAGCTACCTTTCTCGCCACACCCCCCTACTATCTGCCATTGGTCGGACAATCAGATTGTCCTGCCTCCAAAAGTCATGCCATTGGACAAGTAAGTGTTGCTAATCGGAATGCTCAAATAAACAGCAGTTTTTGCCCCAGTGGCTTACAAATGACTTAATTATACAATAATTTTTAAACATTAGGGTCATTTAGATTTCTATTTTTTCAAAGAAATTATTACTTTTATTCATCAAAAGTGACAGCAAGGATATTTATGATAATTTCTATTTCAAATAAATGTTGTTTTAAACTTTCAATTCATTAAATAATCCTGACAACTGTTTTCAACATTTATAATAATAAGAACTATTTCTTGAGTAGCATATTAGAATGATTTCTGAAGGATCATGTGACACTGAAGACTGGAGTAATGGCTGCTGCAAATTCAGCTTTGCCTTTACAGGAATAAATTACATTTTAAAATATATTAAAATAGAAAACTGTTATTTGAAATTGTAACACTATTTTTCATTTACATTTTCTATTTTTTAAAGACTTATTTCAAAAACTAAAAAATCTTACTGACCCCAAACTTTTAAACAGTAAGAAGTTGTCACTGCATATTATACTTGATTCAAGATTCAAGATTCAAGAGTTTTATTTGTCACATGCACAATTATATAGAGCATATATAACCAGCAGTGAAATGAGAGGATTAAAAAAATGAGAGGAAAAAAAAAAACTTGATTAAAAATGTTTTAACCTTTAAGGATGTTTGAAGCTGCTAGTGGCAAATAAATAACACACTTCACCTTTATGTGACCTATTTGTGGCTAGACATGCATTAAATTTGCTTGTAATTGTTACTGTGACTGTTTTTTTTTTTTTTTCATCTCACAATACCAGGAGACAATAACACAAATTATACATGCCAAATTGTGCATTGGCTCTGTTCGTAGAATTTGCTTGGATTGATCCCAGTGTTATTTTGGCTCCGTCCCTTTTAAATAACAGCTCGGCTGTTGTGGAATCTGCTCAACTGATATGATATGATATGAAATCACATAACATTTCCCTGACCACTATTTGAGCACTGAACTCAATTAAAATGCCAATCTGCCATCCATTAGAATATTAAAAAGAGATAAAATCCACAACCCTTCCAATTAAGAGCGTTGAGAAGACATTTAATATGACTGCACAATAATATTCAGAGACAAAGACATCTCTGTGAAGATGTTACATACTCAGAAATTGAGTTATTTCATAATTATGAAGTGTTTGCATACAAACATAATGATTATTTTATGTTGTTGTTTTGATATTTGTTTGAATGAACTACAATAGTACCTTGAAGCAAATACTGTTTCATCAAGGTAACATCCCATAATGCACTGCACTGATCATCACCATAATGAACTATTGTCATATAATCACCCATTTTTGCTAAGTAGCAGTGGAGAGATGGAAATAAGGCATAGATAAGAAAAACAAATGTGCTGCTGTATGTTTTTTTATAAACAAAAGTTGCATAAGTTAAAGGCATAGTTTAAGGGATTTAAAGGGGACATGTCATGAAAATCTCACTTTTTCCATGTTTAAGTGCTAGAATCGGGTCCCCGGTGCATCTACTAACCCAGAAAACGTGAAAAAAGACAACCCAGTAAATTTGTTTTGGTAAGCCTTTCTCTGCAAGCATGTGCAAAAATGAGCCGTTCAGATTTCGCTCTCATTGTGACATAGGAAGGGGATCTTATTATATTACCACCCCTTAATTTGTATGATTCCACCCACGGCGCCGACATTTTGTTTTTGCAAGCGACAACGGTGTACCAGTAACACTGGTCCTGGAGTGCAGCTGTCCTGCACAGTTTAGCTACAACCCATATCAAACACAATTGAATGTCTTTATCAGGATTACTAAAACTATGTGAAGGAAGGTGAATTGGGTCGGAGCAAAACTCTGCAGGACAGCAGCACTCAAGAACAACCGTCCCTGAGCTTGTGATATGTCTCAGCTATGTAAACATTATCACTGATCTGTTAATGCTATACTAGTAAACATATGAGTCTCCATAAACTCCTGGCATATGAGCCACTAAGGACGCATTGGTGTGTTTTTAATTTTTTTTATGAAGGGAATGTGTGAAGGGAATAAATTCGTATACCAGTATGTCATTTAACACCAGACTGCTTTGCACTTGAGGGTCTGTAAAACACAGGATTTGCACAGAAGTTGATTCTCAAAGATGGATCGATACCAACTGTTCATGATCCAATTTCATATATATTTTGTGATGTTTGCAAATTGTCTTTCGGAATGTGTTTCGTTAGCATGTTGCTAATTTTCTGTTAAATGTGGCTAAAGTTACCATTGTTTCTTACTGTATTCACGGAGACCAGAGCCATGTCGTTATTTTAATTTTTAACCCGAAAACGCTTGCAGTCTGTATAACTTAATTCATAAACGCATCTTAATTCAGAGTCTCTCCAACAGTTTGTAGGTTTAGCCAAGTTAGCCGCTATCAAACTCATTCAGAATCGAATGTTAGCAAACATCCACAAAATACATGCCATACCTACGTAATCAGATATGCTGCATCACAAACAGTTTGTAATGATCCATTTTGAGAGTTATATTTGCTGTGTGAGCTTCTCCTGTATTGTTTATGCTTCAGTGTATTGGAATCACAAGCTCATTTGCATTTAAAGGTACACACACCAAATCAGCGCATTCTTTCTCTCACCCAAAAATAGGCAGTTAAAACATGGTTCAATTCTCAGACACATTCTGGGGACACCTGAGACTTATATTACATTTTGTAAAAAGGTGTATAAGGTCACCTTTAAGGATGGAAAAAAACAACACAAAAACATTTTTCAAAATATACTCTTTTGTGTTCCACAGGGACAAAAATGTCATACAAGTTTGGAACAACATGATGGGGAGTAAATGAGTTCTTTATTTTGAACTAACTATGAATGCATTGATATGAATTTTCATTTCCATTTACATTGCCTTCACTAAATACAGTTAACAAGTCCCCTCCAGAAAGAAACTTATCAAAGTACAAAATGCCTTGTACTGTTTCTTTGAGACAGATCAATATAAAAATCAAAAGGCATCATAATTTACTGATTTGCAATTATTCTAAGAACGTAGCAATTATTTATCAACCCTTGTGTTTAATCGATAAGCCTTTTCTCTGAACTTCGTCAGTATTGATTTATCACTCTGTATAATGTACTGTAGTTACACTTTAGCATTCCTCTCTTTCTCGGTCTCTCTGTCATCCTCTGTGTGTGCTATCTGGTTAAAGTCTCACCTGCTTTTATAGACCCAGACTGATTAAAAAAAAATATATATATTGCATTTTTCCCCTGGTTCTACAGTATTTTCAGATTTCATACTTCACTGGTGATAATTAGTTTTTTGTGAAAACACATTGCGCCATCTAAAATGGGCAGTCCACCAAACTGAAACTTCTTTTGGGTTCCACAAAAGAATGAAAGTCATATTGGTTTGGAACGACATGATGGTGAGTAAATGCTTACAGAATTGTAATTTTGTTAGGTGAACTATCCCTTTAAAACCTACAAAAATAACTGTAATTGACCTCCAAAAGCTTTACAATTCAGCACCCGTTATGATTTGATTGACTCATGCCCTTCAAAACCGAAGGCAACAGCCATACTTTGCATTTATTTACACACTTAACCTTTCACAACACCAAAAGAGGCACTTCACATTATAGATCAGAGAAGTGAGCGAGTGGTGGAAGAAGATGCTAATATCGAGCAATGCTCTCTGATAGGGTCAAGTGCATCTGCTCTGAGCAAACCTGAGCATTACAAAACACTCTTTTTCATGTAAATAAAGGTTAAACAAGAAGAGAATAATCACAGGAAGGTCATTCAGTTGTTTTTGCTTTATTTTGTTTTGTAAACAAACAATAAGAACTTGAAACATAATTTTAGTCAAAACAGCCTCAAGACTGTGCTCTGATCTCTGAAGACATCTAACAGATAAAAGACATTTGAAAGCAATCTAAGAGATCCTGAGAAGATGTCTAAGTTCAAATAATAATGTTTTATTTGTGTTAAGATAAAATGAATTGAATGAATGGTTTGGATTTACTATAAATAGAGCAGTGCAAATGTATGTAAATATATGAGCTTCCTTTGTCACATGGCCCATTTGAAGAGAGGTGAAATAGATATACAAATCTTAATTTATTCCTTTAGGCAAAATAGAACACATGACACTAAACTTTTCAGCAAACACAGCTGTTGTTATGGTAAGTTTGTATCAGTTTTTGGTGCCAAAGTTGTTTCAGTATTTTTAACACTTCTTTATTCAAGGAATACATTGAATTCTTTTGTACTTTTGATGATTTATAATATCCAAGGTCACTCACAGAAAGCACATATTCATTTCACCTGACAGAACAGTAAAACTCACTAATATATCCAGAAGCGACCCACCTGCTGTTTAACACCAGGCCCCAAGGCTTGGCAATTTATACTTTTGACAGCTAAGAATTACATCTGGGGACACATTTGCAGAGGGATTATGAGGGGTAAATGGTATAGGTGGGGAATAATGGCCTTTATTCATTTCTGCTTTACCCAAACAATCCATTAAACAATATGCAAATGAGGCTGTTTGTTTGGGTATATAAGGAGAGATGAACAATAATTGGCCTGTGCTTTAGTTCAATTGGCTTAATGAGCTGCTCTGAGGCTTTTGGCGAAATCCTAATGTTCATTTGTTTGCCCTTCCTTCACTGTCAATTGTCTTTTATTATGACATTAATGCACTATTCAGATGGGATTTGTTTTTAAATCTATTTACAGCAGCATTGGATGTTTGTCATTACATGGACTGATTTAGACCAGAATGAGATCTCTGTAGTTTTTTTCTAAGGGTGGAGTGTCTGTTGTCATGTCCTCTCTCAGTTTATATCATAAAATGACTTAACACTAATAAATAGTTATTTGAGCTTGGACATCTTTCTCAGGATATATATATATATATATATATATATATACAGGTGCTGGTCATATAATTAGAATATCATCAAAAAGTTGATTTATTTCACTAATTCCATTCAAAAAGTGAAACTTGTATATTATATTCATTCATTACACACAGACTGATATATTTCAAATGTTTATTTCTTTTAATTTTGATGATTATAACTGACAACTAAGAAAAATCTCAAATCCAGTATCTCAGAAAATTTGAATATTGTGAAAAGGTTCAATATTGAAGACACCTGGTGCCACACTCTAATCAGCTAATTAACTCAAAACACCTGCAAAGGCCTTTAAATGGTCTCTCAGTCTAGTTCTGTAGGCTACACAATCTTGGGGAACCCAAGCACAAGGAGGGCAAGACACAAAAGGTCATTGCAAAAGAGGCTGGCTGTTCACAGAGCTCTGTGTCCAAGCACATTAATAGAGAGGCGAAGGGAAGGAAAAGATGTGG
>RJVU01053773.1:4002818-4014705 GCA_003731715.1 Anabarilius grahami
AAAGGTTGGGTCAATTTGTTTTAGACTTTACAGAAAAAGTAGGTAACAACATACAGATTTAGGTCTGATTTGACGAGTATTTCTCTTTTCATAATGCATTCTCAGTCAGGGTGAGAAAGGGACCCCACGTTTTCATATACAGCTCATTAGTCCTGTGGCTCTGAATATCACACGTTCATAACTAGCAATATTCAACATGAGTTCTATCCATTCATCATATAAGGAAGGCATGTCTGACTTCCAGTGATACTGTATCCAGAGACCTTAGCTAAACGTTACCATAGCTTTTGTTGCCGAGGCATATGCACATCCTCTGGTATAATATCCGACGTACACAGAGCAGGGTTCTTGTATAATGACAGATTAAGAGTCTAATTAACAAATTGTACCATTTTCTCCCACAATTCCTCCACTTTGTCACATTCATATAACCATATGAACCATAGTTCCTGTGTCTGTCACATACTGGCTGTGTACAGAGCGCACAAAGGATTATCCAACAAAAACAGACTTTATTAAATCCACGATAGAGAAACTATAGGAGATTTAGCAAATACAACCACTTTCCATTAACGGGACTGGACAAAGAACTTAACAAAACATGGAGTATATAAAGTCAGACTAAATTAGGGAGCTAAACAGGAACAGCTGAACAGAATGATCAACTAATGAGTTACCAAGGAAACAAATTACGAATTTAGCAGGCTTAACAGGAACTAAACACAGAAACTAGAGTTGTGTCCGAAACCGCTCCCTATCCACTATATAGTCCATTATATTGTGTGTCGCCCATTTTGTAGTGGTGTCCGAATTCTGAGTGAACGACTTAATTCCCTACATTCGTTCACTACTTTATACCCACAATTCTCTCTGATTTCGAGTGTACGTTCGATGTACACTTGCTGAAGCACTATGTCCCAAAATCCAATGCGGAGAGGGCTGAGAGCGCGTGTGAAAGAGCGGAAATGCGAGCGAACTGTAATCCAGAGATTACTTTACAGCTTTCTTATGTCTGCTTTAACATTAATTTCATTTCTATTTTTATCTTTTTTAAATTAATCCTTACTTGAATAAAACCCACTAAAATATAGGGAGACATTATTATATAGATGAATTTTAAAAATGAAATTATATTAATAAGGTAAAAATATATGCTATTATTTTATTATTAATTTATGTGGGCATTAAATCAATTTAATGTGTTTTAATAACAGCAAGATATAATTTGTGGCATTGTTGTTAACTCATTAAACTTAAGAGATAATTTAGTAAATTATTTAAAAAGAAATTGTTAATCATGTATAGCGTATTCAAATCCTAACGGTCGCCTGAGGGCGCTCAAAGACCACGTCAACTGTGAGCGTGAGAGTTTATAACAAACTAAAAAAACTTTATTAAAAAGAATGAAAGAATGTACACTTGTTAATGTGTTTATTTTTTGTTTGCAGTATTTTATAGCATTTAATGATTATGAACACATATTAAGCATGACAAACCAATACAATCGATTAAACTACAAAGCTGGCACGGAGGCATGTATGGTTACAAAATAAAGTCATTATGATTGTTATTGTTATTAACATTTTTGCATAATGTAAATAACATGTAGGATAAAATAGTTTTATCGCGTCGAGCCGTTTCTGCGACAGCTCCAGCAGCTCTCCGACGCACCGTGTAGCCTATACATCAGCGTCTGAATTCACTCACTTCATTTCGTTCCCTCCATGCAGATATAGTGCACTCAAATGCCATACACTATATAGGGAATAGTGAATGAGTGAACCAGTGAGCGGTTTCGGACACAGCTTAGAGCTGCGTCTCATTTCGGAGGCTGCGTCCTCCGGAGGTCGCATTTGAAGGCTTCATACGTCATCAAGGATGTCTTATTTAATGTGTCCCTATTGTGGATTTTTGAAAATCACCATTCATGTAGTGTGTAACATTGCTCTAAGTGAATGAAAACATCCTGCAAAGTAAGTGCACCGTATATAAAGTTATTGTCTCTCAAAAGTAAGAGTCAACTCTGAATCAAATAAACAAGTTGTTTGTAAAACGAATCTTAAGCCATTTTGTTGTGACGTCACAACGAAACATTAGCATATTGCTCGCCCACTTATTGTGCGCACAGACGCCAGGGAAAACTTGTAACCCGAACCTTGTGCTGTGTGTTCCCGTCATTTTACTGACGACTACTTCTATGGGTCAGTACCCAGTTTATTTGGACCAGCTCTTTCCTCCTTCGAATCACAACCTGTAATTACGATTAATAATTGTTGCCACGTTTGACAGACTGACTGTTTTGTAGGAAAGTGTCACGAATACAGCTCCTCCGGTGCATCCTCCGGGCCACCGGAGGGAGCCCTCACCGGAATATTGATTCGCACTCATCTGGACTCCAATTCCCATAGGCCCGCATTCCTGGGACTGATTACCTCACACCTGCGCCATATCACACCACACTATTTAAGACGCACACACATACACAGCTTCGCAAAGTCTTGATTTGCTATTAGTGGTCATTTCTGAGCGTTTATCTTGTGGACTGATATCTTGTTACTACTTGGACTGTTTATCTCTGTTGAACCTTTGCCGCCTACCCTGAACCTTGCCTGTGACCCGATCTTGTCTCTCGCCGCCAGCCCCGACCTTCTGCCTGTCCCTGTTTACGGTATTGTCTTGCCCTAGCCTGTATACATCTGTCTTTTAATAAAAGCTGCAGATGGATCCACTCTCTCCAGACTCTTCAATACAGAAGACTTCGCCACCAAGTGATCCAGCAGCACTGGCCCAGATATCCACCGAGTTAACTGCTCAAGCCAGCCAGCTCGCCATGCACCATCATCAGCTCTCACGCCTTACCTCACTCACCGAGGAGTTGGTGANGGTCCGGAGGAGCGATCCTGGGTCAATGCGAATGATATTCTGGACCCCAACCTCTTGGAAGAATTCCATCGGACGCATCCGGAGAGACCGGCCCCGCGGCCTCGTGGTAGACCCCGGCGTCCGCCTCCTCGCGTCTGGAGCCGCTCGCAGGGTGGGGGCTCTGTCACGAATACAGCTCCTCCGGTGCATCCTCCGGGCCACCGGAGGGAGCCCTCACCGGAATATTGATTCGCACTCATCTGGACTCCAATTCCCATAGGCCCGCATTCCTGGGACTGATTACCTCACACCTGCGCCATATCACACCACACTATTTAAGACGCACACACATACACAGCTTCGCGAAGTCTTGATTTGCTATTAGTGGTCATTTCTGAGCGTTTATCTTGTGGACTGATATCTTGTTACTACTTGGACTGTTTATCTCTGTTGAACCTTTGCCGCCTACCCTGAACCTTGCCTGTGACCCGATCTTGTCTCTCGCCGCCAGCCCCGACCTTCTGCCTGTCCCTGTTTACGGTATTGTCTTGCCCTAGCCTGTATACATCTGTCTTTTAATAAAAGCTGCAGATGGATCCACTCTCTCCAGACTCTTCAATACAGAAAGAATGTAATTATAATTCTCACAGAGAAAATTATTTAAATTAGTTCAGTTTTTAAGGAGCCAAGATATAAAAACTGCCCCCAAACAAAAAGACTCACCTGTTCTGATTTGCAATCCAACTGAAACAGCACAAGTCCATATGTTCTCTAAGTAAAAAAATAAATAAACATCTTCTAGAAAAATATGTGATTAGCAAAGACTAAAATCCAGTGTCTAATAACATCCACATGGTTCTGAATTTCAGTTCAATGGCCTAAGTAGAGTAACGTTACTGGACTGAACCCTTATTCAGTTCAGTCCGAACATGTCAGTGACGTCTCCGCGTCCAAATTCTGAGCCAGAATCACCTCATTCTCTGTAACATGCACAAATACATATTTAGCCTGTGTGTGTTGTGTATGCTCCACGCAGCTTGTAGGTCTCCGGCTAACCAGCTAACAGCAATATGTGTTCGTTCGCAATTGTCTAGAAATGTGTCAAATGTTTTTCGTTGTTATTACTTGGAGTTATGATCAAGAATAGAGCAATACGTTGGTGTACAACTGTAGTGTTTTATCAATATGTTTCTGCGTTGGGCTAATGCATATACCATGACTGTTTGGGTGTTTACCACCGAGCTGTGGGTTAGGTTCGCTAAAATAAACATAAAACAACTTAATTTCTCTCTGAGTCTTTATTTTTAGAACAGAGTGGAGCACCATCATTATTATAATATAATATCATATATATATATAAAATTGACTGATATTCCTCATGAGGTGTAAAATACTGTAATTTCTTTCTTACTTTGCAATCTAACAGTTACTTTTCTTAAATGAGACCACCTCGATGACGGATGCAGCCTTCAAATGTAACCTCCGGAGGACGCAGCCTTCGAAATAAGATGCAGCTTAGGTCAACATATCATGGAACAGGAACAGAACCAAACCAAAACACAATGAACAAAACATAATCCTGACAGCATCCTTGTTTCACCACCAGCATTATGCAATATTTCTTAGTTTAACTAAGAAGCCAATCTGCTTGGAGTCCAGTAGCATCTGTTAAAAGTTTTATAGTTAATCAATTTGGATTGGATTTCACAAACAGTATTATTGTCAGGGTTCTGTCACTTCTGTCTGTTTATTCTTGGTTTGGTGACAGAGCTCTGACACTCCTATTGCAGGCCCGTCGCCAAGGGGGGGCATTAGGGGGCAGTGCCCCCCCAGATGAGACAACGTGCCCCCCTAATCCGATTGAGAGCAAAAAACTTATTTCTGTGGATCTGGCCATTTACATATTCCATAACGAAATGTCTTCAGCAGCATTTAGCTCATAGGAACACAATCTCTACAACGGTGTGTGTAAGGCATGGACTTGAGACTATAGCCAATCACGAACAAATCTGTTGATTTTTGGAATGCAATGACTAATCAGAGAAGTAACTTAGCACTGAACAAAAACTCGTTTTGAGCGGTGAGTGGATTTTGAGTTGTGGACACTGGCAAATATTCCCTCATTATAACAAACAATTATGTAAATGGTTATGTAATTATTATGCAGTCAGTTTAATTTATTGTTACAGAATTTCTTGAGATCGCAATGAACTATGAGTGAGATTTTTTGTGATTATAAAGGGAATGCCTTTTGCGCACTCTCTGCCAAATCCCGCGTGCATATTTTTAAAAGATTAACAGTGGTTTGTGAACGTAAACACTTTATTAACAAATAATTTATCAGCAGTGTTTATGTTGGGATATGTAGGTTGTGCTGTGACAAGTAGGCTAAGTTAAAACTATTTCAAGGAAATCTGTTTAAATGTGTTTTTAAATGGGAATCGCATCTCCTTAACCTGGAGTTCGTTCACCCTCCGCCTATGATCAGAAAATTCATATTTAATGCATTATTACACAAAACGGAACTTGAAACATAATTAGGGCTTATTTATAAATGACTAGTAGCCTATCCTTCGGAGACCCGCCGCCTTCAACTATTTTATTGGTGAGTACACTCAGTCTTTGTTACACATCAATATGCTACAGATATATGCATAATATTTTTATTGCTATTTGGTATGTATCGTTTTTATTATTGTGTTGTTAGAGGAATTGAAAAGCTTTTGTGCCTCGTGTTTGCAAAGTATATTGCCATAATGCAAAGGGGTTTAGTTTTTGGTGTAGTTTGATCTAATTAGGATCAACTATCTTGTGTTTTTGAGGTAATATAGAACTTTATTTCATTAAAGAAGTCTATTTCTTTAGATATAGAAGTCTGTTTCGTTAATAATAAATACGGGACATTATTATTTTGGCGAACGTCTGTTTCTCAGATTATAAAAATGTGTGCCCCCCTATGAAAACCGAATGCCCCCCCATTCTATATGTTCTGGCGACGGCCCTGTCCTATTGTCTTGTCTTGGTGAGCATGCGTTTCCGAGTTCGTTCAGGCCATGCGTTCTTTTGTCCACGTGTGGTGTTGTGTTCTGTGTAGCATGCGTTTTGTGTTTACATCGGCCGTGTGCTTTCTTGTTGTGTTGTTTAACATGCAGCTCGTGTTTTTCGTTGGCCGCATGCTTTCATGTTATTGTTTTGTCTTGTACTGTGTAGCTTTGGTGTTGTCATGTTTTGCGTGGAGCGCGCACCGACTGCGTGTTTGTGTCATGTTTTGTTTGAACACATGGCTTGTGATCATGTTCACTAGCAATGTGCTCTTGTTTTTTGTTTTGTTTGGTGTGAGCACATGGCTTGTCATGTTTGTTTCTCTGTGCCATGTGCTCTCATGTCTATTGTCTATCCCTGCCCTTCTTGTTATCTGATTATTGGTTCATTTTCCCCACCTGTCCTCACTCGTTACCGGCTTTGTTTGCTCCCTATTTATGCTCCTTGTGTTTGCAGTCCTCTGCTAGTTCGTTGTCTATTATCACAGTGTTCCTGTCGTGTCCTGCTCCCTGCCTTGCCTATCTTGGTTGTGCTCTGCTCTGCTCTGCTCTGCCCTGCCCTGCCAGTGTTTGTATCCAGAGTTTTCCCCCACTGGGTAGTTTTTGTTTGTTTTAGTTTTTTATAACAAATAAAAGCCCATTGTTCTACATCTTAGGACCTCGCCTCATCCCTTACCTCAACTCTGACAAGTATGCCATTTTGATATGACCTTCTTCCACATTTCTTCCTTGATCATCCCCCTTAGTTCTCTTTCCCATGCCACTTTAAAGGATTAGTTCACTTTAAAATGAAAATTACCCCAAGCTTTACTCACCCTCAAGCCATCCTAGTGTAGCCCCTCTGGTTCACACCTGCCCGCTCCAAGCAGGACGCAAACCTGGGCCCGTCCGCATGAGAGGTGGGCGCACTAACAAGGAGGCTAAAGACTGCAGTCTCTAGCATCAGTCGCTAGAACACCTCTTGAGTTCAGGGGAGTGAGGTTTACACGCACAGCTCTTACTAGCCTAGGTCTGTCACACTAGGTGTATATGACTTTCTTCTTTCTGATGAACACAATCAGAGTTATATTAATAAATATCCTGACGCATCCAAGCTTTATAATGGCAGTGAACGGGACCAAGGAGTATGAAAACGAACTCCACATGGCTCCAGGGGGTTAATAAAGGCCTTTTTTCGTAAGTTGAATACGGAAGGTGGTCTGGTGGAAGCTAGATATTTTACTTTATAACTTGTTAAATATGGATATGTTTCTTACACAAACGCATTGCTTCGCTCCTGAAGGCCTTTATTAACCCACCGGAGCCGCGTGGAGTATGTTTATGATGGATGGATGCACTTTCTTCGGCTTTATACTCGTTGGTCCTGTTCACTCCCATTACATCAGGATATATTTATTAATATAAGTCCAATTGTGTTCATCAGAAAGAAGAAAGTCATATACACATAGGATGGCTTGAGGGTGAGTATTAATGTGCTCTAACAGAAATTTTAAGAAAATTGCCTTGTTTATCCACAATATATGAGGTAAGCAACAATGCTTAAAAAAGACCCCTTTTTTTAAAAGCATGAAATGGTTGGTTGAAAATTTAATTTAAGCATTGTTGCTTACCTCATATATTGTGGATAAACAAGGCAATTTTCTTAAAATTTCTGTTAGAGCACATTAATACAGTATATTACAGACCTAAATGGACAATTTAAAAAGGGTTTTGTTCTTTTGGTAAAAACTATTTTTTTTCATGGTAAAGATGACATTTGCATGGCATTGCCCATATTCTATATGATACAGAGCTCGTTTCATGGGGTTAAACGTGGCATGTTTTTTTAGCAAGATCGGGATAGACCCTCAGTGTATTCCCCTTAAACTTCACCTCATGCTGTCTGGCCCATCTCAAGGCAAACGTCAGTCGACTCTGAAAAGAGTTTACTTTGTCGCATAAACAATGCAGCACTTTTCTGTTTAGGATTACTCATTATGCACAGATTAGTTTGTAACCTCTTCCCTAGTTGTTTAATTGGGTTTAAAACATCTTTTAAAGTGAAATTCACTGCAAACGGTGTATAAAAGAAAAAAATCCGGAGACTGTCCGTTCACCTGCGTTCTGCTACATCGCCACATCGGAAGTCCATATATATTATTTCTATTCACCAAATAGTTTTTGTTAAGAGCCGTGTTTCTTTATGCCATTCCCTGTCTTTTCTTCCATGGTTTGTCCCTGTAATTTGTTTAATTTACAACAGCTCATTGTTCAGCCCTCTTGAACTATTCATTGCCCCTATTCTGATAAAACATGAGCCAGCTTGCAGGGGTGAAGTCAGACTAACGTGATTCTGTTTTTAATAAAGAAATTAAAAATTGTTTATACCAAAATCATTATCTGTCAGGACCACTATCATCAAAGATGACTTACAATTATCATACATGGATTGGCGGTATGGTTCTGTTCTGGGCAAGAGCAGGGAGTGCAGCGATAACCCCCTTAGGGTAAACAGGACCAACATAAATGTATTGCAGATATCATTAATGTTCTTAATGACAATAATTTAATGTAACAACATAAATCAAGATAAAGAACAGTCTGATTCAAAGAGGATTATTAGAAGGCCAAGTCCTGACTGGATGAGAGGAGGAGCTGGGGATGGTGGAGGGTAATTAGCTCCTGAGCAACGTGATAAAGCTGCTGTTAATACTGAATGAACCTTATATAGGGATGCTGTGATAGGTGTTGTATTCCTATGTAGATGTGGATCAGCTGAGAATCAGCTGATGTGAGCTTGACTGACATGACCTGCCAGAACCAAAGCTACTCTTGATTTCCAATTGCTCAGAAAGGTTGTAGCAAACCTCTCCTCAACAATTGACATGATTTTAGCTATCATCCTATATGGCCAAAAAAATGTATATGGGTAATATAGATTTACATAAATATATAATTGATACGTTTTAGTTTTTATATTTAATTATTTATTTTTTATATTTTAAATATATTTTAAAAAATAATTTTACATTTACCCAGAATGTGTTTTAAGGTTTAAAATGTACTTTCCTGCCCCTTGACCTATGTTTTCTACATTTCTGATGCTGCGTCATAAGACACAGTAGTCCAGTGCGGCGGCTACACATTGTCATGTTGTAAATAAGACAACATCTGTATTGCAAACCCCTCCATGTTGCGGTTGTTTTTGGCATATGCCTACCAACGCAACATCATTGCCATAGAAACCAATGCAGATATTCCAGGAAAACGAAAGAGCGGCATGGGCACACAAATCAGATCTGAACAGTTGCGATACACAATGTGGACATCAATAATTTTAGATCAGATTCCAATTGGATACAGAAATAATCGGATTTGGACTGACAGTGTGAACATGGCCTTTGTCTGGTCTCGTTTACGGACTAAAGACTATTTACCCGCTTTACTTACCCCTGCAGTCTCCTTGTGAATCTCCAACAGTTTCTCTGTGTTACTCNAGGGAGACTTTTCCCCATACGCAGTACGAAGTGGAGTATCGAAAGGGAACCAAAGCTACTCTTGATTTCCAATTGCTCAGAAAGGTTGTAGCAAACCTCTCCTCAACAATTGACATGATTTTAGCTATCATCCTATATGGCCAAAAAAATGTATATGGGTAATATAGATTTACATAAATATATAATTGATACGTTTTAGTTTTTATATTTAATTATTTATTTTTTATATTTTAAATATATTTTAAAAAATAATTTTACATTTACCCAGAATGTGTTTTAAGGTTTAAAATGTACTTTCCTGCCCCTTGACCTATGTTTTCTACATTTCTGATGCTGCGTCATAAGACACAGTAGTCCAGTGCGGCGGCTACACATTGTCATGTTGTAAATAAGACAACATCTGTATTGCAAACCCCTCCATGTTGCGGTTGTTTTTGGCATATGCCTACCAACGCAACATCATTGCCATAGAAACCAATGCAGATATTCCAGGAAAACGAAAGAGCGGCATGGGCACACAAATCAGATCTGAACAGTTGCGATACACAATGTGGACATCAATAATTTTAGATCAGATTCCAATTGGATACAGAAATAATCGGATTTGGACTGACAGTGTGAACATGGCCTTTGTCTGGTCTCGTTTACGGACTAAAGACTATTTACCCGCTTTACTTACCCCTGCAGTCTCCTTGTGAATCTCCAACAGTTTCTCTGTGTTACTCTAGTGATCTCCTGTAAGCTACTGTTTGGAATATTATACTGACCTGCCTGCTCTCCATACTCCACAAAGAGGTGTGTGCTCTCTCAACTCTTCACACTCCATTCTCCATCCATCCTCTGGTAACCTGGTAAAGGAAAAGAGACTCAGTTATTAACATATTTATCTGCTCTGCAACTCTCTGGTTTCTCCATACTCACCTGCTCTACTGTGCATTACATACCTGTCAATAAATACCTGTTTGGGTCAAACAAATTCTCTGTTTCAAAGTCTAGTGTTACCTGACAGTTATGGCATTTGAAGGTTTAATATATTTCCTTAAGCACTGCAATACATTTCAGCATTGGAAAAGATATTTGTTTTGTTTTTGTTTAGTTTTTTTTTCTGTCAGAATGGGATTTATGTCCAGTGTGCAAACTGTGCAGGACAAGTTAGCCCCTGAAATTTAATACTTAGTTTGATTAAAATAAAAAGTATAACACGGTGTCTACACCAAAAGCAACCATTGTCGCAACAGCTTGAGGCTGTCTACACTGGATGTGACAAAGCGACCTTTGTAAATCCATTTGTCCTTTGTTTCAGAAGTATGGAGTATTTTAGTGTTGTGCTGCGCCTTATCCAGTGTAGAAAGTATCACTAATTATAATGGATTCTTTTGTTGCATTACTCTGCTCGTGTCTTGTGTAGACTCTGTGTGAGATGTAGTACTAGTTATTCTAACTTTAGCAAACACCACAAACTACTCTTCAGTTGCTAAAATTTTGGCGGAACATCAGTGAAATGGCTTCATACACAACTTGAAGTGTGTGTATCGTTCTTACATTGTGTCCACACATTATTCCTGACCTGGGCAACCCGGCTCACATTAATTCATTACCTGGGCTAATCAAAGCAATGACAATGAAACACAAGCCTGTGATGTGCTAAACAGGAGAGTTCCTCATCTGGACATTAATTAATACGGACACTTACCTTCTGTAAATGAATTCTGTGCTCTCTGTTTCCTATTTTTCTCTATTCAAATAGAAAGGCCCTCAAGGGTTGTGCTTTGGCTTGTCTACGAAGCTGGGACGCTAATGTTGTTGTTGGGATACGTGCAGCGTCTTTGTTTGAAAGAGTAGCCTCTCATATCCGTGAAATAAATAGCTCTTTTTTGCTGGCTGATGATGTCGACACAGATAGAGCTCGAAATTCTGCAGGTGTGGGACTCTAGAGGTGTCCTCAATAGCAGCAATTGTGATGATATTAGCATTATGAGGTTCTGTTGTTTTTGGTTTTGCATTATCTGTCCCCGCCAAAGCACATTATTACTACAAAACATCTGATGCACCTGTGAAAATTATACCTACATATCCAGTGCTTTGGTCATCCGGAAGCTCAGATCTGTTTAATGTATTCCAGCATCCATGAAAGGCATGTTTTGATCATTTCTGTGTTTCATTCAGTGGAAGAGATTGTGCATTTGAACAAAATTACGATATTACACTAGGAGTAATTTTGTGAAGTGTTTTTGTGAGATGCACTCCATGTACATTTACATTCTTGGCAGATGCTGCACCAAATTACAAATTACAAATTACTTACTCCAGCAGGTAGCTCTATAAGCACTGTACATTTGTGCAATAGATTTCTCTAGATGTATACATACTGTATACATCTAGAGAAATAAGAAAATTATTACACTGTTTGAACAGTACCATGTCGAACACCATGGCAATAAATAAAATTTAAGACACTTATAGGTGATTTTCTTTTTTTTTATGTTTAAATAAGTTTTTTCTATTTTA
>RJVU01053773.1:4014814-4027102 GCA_003731715.1 Anabarilius grahami
TCACAGTTATCTTCTATTAGTTTCTGTTTTCTTGGACTTTCAGTTTGTTTTCATTTGTCACATGTCTTTTTTGTTCATTTGCTGCCACTCAAATGAACCATCACAGCAGTTCGTCGTTTGAGTTAATCATCTGTGTATTTAAGTTCCTGCTTCTCTTCAGTTCATTGTCCGGTATTGTTTGTGTCAAGTGCACACTGTGTCGCATGTTGGCTTGTTATCTTGTTCGTAATAAATCTCCTGTTATTGAATTTTCATCTTTGTCTTCATTGGAACCTTAGCATTAAAGAACACCGGACTGACCCAATGGATGAACGGGTAAAGTCCTGAGCCACGATTTCTTGGAGTATTCAAGGGAGTTTTTCCAGCTTGCAATCACCAGCTCCCTCGACGACGAGACCCTGAGGACCATGTTCTGGATCAGGGCGACATTCAACAACCCCATCGACCTCCCAGACACCGCAGGACTGGACTGGAGGGAAATCTTAATTCAGTGTCTTGAGAGCGTCGTGTCCTGGTCGGGAACCAAGCCAGATCCAGAGCAACCATCATCGACTGCAGAGAAGTCTTGTGACCGAGCGGCACCACCCGCCGCGACGAGTGAGCAAGAACCCGAGGATAAGGGGACAGAGCTTGTCATCGCCCCGGAAGTGGTGCCTCAACATGGATCTGACCTGGAGCCTGAGACACCAGCGGCCGAGGGAACTGAGACGGAGGACTGGATGATAGACTTCTATGGGGACTTGTCAACTACCACCCTATCCCACCCGTTATCTATCCAAAGATAACTTTGAGAACTGGGAACTTTTTTTTTCACTCTAACTTGTGTAGACTGTGTCATGATTTCCGTTATCCTCTCAAGTCTCATTTCATCGCCACCAGCACAGAGCTCAGCCAGTTCTCCAGTCCCATCCCTGCAATGTCTCTGGGGATTCCCTGCAATGACATTGAGCCACAGGTCGAGCCCTCGGCTACTCCACTGACTCTGTCTCCGTTGATCATCCCCCAGATGTCATCAGCCAAGCCAGCAACATCTTGGCTCTTCCAACCCTCAGCTCCGCTGTGGACTGTCGGCTCTGGGAAGCTCTGGGTCTTTGCCAGCGGGACTCCTCCATCATCTACATTGGGGTCTCATCGTCCCACGATCACCATCCCATGGATCCTTCCACCTTCGTCACCTCCTTGGACTTTACTGTTGGACCTCCTCCCGGTCGTCCGTCCACTTTCTAAGCCACATTCTGCCAGTTTGTGCCATCCTGTTGCCAGCCCTCTTCTTCCAGCCCTTCACCACCTCCTCATCCTCCTCTTCTTTGCTTCAAGGCACGTTCTGTTAGTTTCTGTTTTCTTAGGCTTTCAGTTTGTTTTCATTTGTCACGTGTCTTCTTTGTTCATTTGCTGCCAATCATCAGTCACCATGGACACTAACCTATCATCACAGCTGTTCATCGTTTGAGTTAATTATCTGTGCATTTAAGTTCCTGCTTGTCTTCAGTTCATTGTCCAGTATAGAGGGTATGCATGGACGTCACTTTCCCGCCGGAACGCGCTCCCTCAGCTGGACTGAGTGGCAAAAGAACCTGCTGCGTGACAGGATTTAATAGGGGAAACTGCGAAAATGTAAGTAAAACAAACAAATTACACTAAAGGTTGGACTCAAGTGTTTCTTACAACTTGTCAAATAAACCTAATCCATGGATATTGACATGCAGCCAGGAGTCGTGTTTCCTGACATTTAAATGTGCCTTATTTCGACGCTGGGGAAAAACATAAAGCAAATCTGCCTGTGAATATTTTATATAACTACAATATAGGTAGGCTTAAATCTGCGTAATCGCTTATATCAATGTTATCGTCATATTGTCCAGCCCTAAAACATTTTTTGTCAGTGTTTATTTAAAAACACCCAATTATGCAGAATATAAGATGGAAAATATTTAATTGATGAGTTGTCAACATAATATATAACAATACAATATATTATGATTTTAGACCTCAAAATCCAACAATTTGATACAAAATGATAACTGCAAATCCATGTTTCTCTGCTGGAGTCCAGCTGTTTCTGTGAATTGCAGTGATCCATTTGCTTCTTTTTTCTGTAGCTTTCGGCAGTCTTTTAATATATACCTCAGGTTTTGTGTCATAGCTATTTGTACAGTCAGTCGCAAAGCTCTTTTCCGTTTTGGATGTGTTTTGTGTGTTTTTCGCGGCATTCACGCTGAAAACCAATGCTGCCGCTCAGTCTTTTGCCACTTAGTGGGCGTGACCGCAGTCCTAACAGTCGATGGTGACATCACGTGCATACGCTCTATTGTTTGTGTCAAGTGCACACTGTTTTGCACGTCTTCATCATCGTCTTCATTATATTATAATATATTATATTATACCGCAGATGGGGAAAATGTTCAGTAAAAGAAGTGTGTCTAAAAAAAGTGGGTTTTTTTGTGTGTGATTCCGTTTGGAGATCCTAGTGGTTCAGAAATCACATTTCAACTTTAAAATGCAAATCAAATAATAGTGCAAGTACTGAAAAATAAGCTGAGTATTTTTTTACAGTTTAGCGAAGTTTGAGATGGTACAGTACAATTCAGTGAGCCACATTTGACTTTGGCTCTTGAATTGGAGGCCTGCAGCTTCTCTTCTTTCACAAGACAATGAGAACATGTCCTGAAACACCTCAGGCAGTAGTGCCTTGGCTCTGTGTTTTTTACGGGCATTAGATAAAGCAGCCTGGCCTTGTCAATCTCACACTCTCCCCTTCTGCCTCCTGCTAATCTAAATGGGATCTGCTGTAGAGGTGATGGTGAAGGGGAACATCATGATTGATTGATCACTGATATCTTGAAACTCCATTAAAAAAGCACTAACTCATTCAGACACAAATAATTCCTATTGGAAACAGCAGTATATCTTGCATCATCTTGAAATCTCTTACACCGAAGCCCTATTTGGATACATCACAAGTGTTTTAAATTCACTTTATTACTGTGCCGATTGTGGTAATTAGTGGAGCACCATGTGAGCAAAGTTTGCCCCAGCTCTCCAAACACATTCATCCATTTTAAACTAATGCTTAGTGATGTTTACCCAGTTCAGCCGTTAATGAATTATAGATGTGCCCCTTTAGTGATCCAGTGTAAAGAGGATCTGAAACCAAACTTGTGTGCAGAAAGGTGGATTAAACCCATTTAGATGGATTCGAGTGGTCTGGTGGCTGATCAGAGCCTCAGGCGGATTAGACATGTCAGACAGGTGAGAACTTGATGGGTCTGATTCAATTAAATGCATTTTTGTTCCATTTTGCTGTGTAGAATTTGCTCTGACAACAGAACAGAGTGAATGTTGAATGATGTACTTTAACAGTATAGTAACTTATAAATATTGTGCTGGGAAAATATTTCCTCAAAATATAACAACAAAGCTATGTTTTGACACCAAGCTTTGACTTTTTGTACCATAATCAAATGCCTTGCGTCTGATGTTTGTTGCAACAGTCTTCATGTCATTTGAGAGGGGAGTTATGAAACTCATAAAAGTCAACGTAGCATGGCTGCACAGATTTGAGTGCAATGAGATATGAAGCCATTTTTGAAGCATCATGTCATATGAAACTACTGCAGTGGAAAAAAAGAAAATTAAAATGTTGCAGAATCATTTTGCAATACTATGTCTATTAAATGCATCATAATATGATTTGTGTGTAGCCTATCTGCAGTTAGCTTTGCTCAGAGAGGCCCCAATAAGCTTTTTTACTCAAATCAAAATGTTTTCAAATCTGATATGATATTTACAAACCAGATCCAAAACACACTGATGTGTGATTTAAACTCCTATTAAAATCAGATTTATTTTTGGTAATGTGTCTCAGTCTTAACATGTTTGCAGTCTTTTTCATTCACTCTTTAACGCTTACAGCAAACTTATGACCAGTAAACCAGTATATGCTTGAATGCATAAAATGCCTAGCTCATGTCATCTCATGCGCCTTGTGAGTTCACCACTGTGGTGAGATGTCATCATAGACATATAAGAAGCAGCAAAATTTGTTTTCCTTCCTCTCTTTCCACACGGACAGCTGGCGCTTATATCATTACCATAGCAACTGATGTAGATACTGCAGACCTTGACTATAGAATCTTAAAAAATGAGATTTCATCACCTGCACAATGACAGTCAGTACTAAAAATTGCCTTTAACAACCAAATAGAATTTGTGTGCAGTGTGAACAAAGCTTTATTTGCTAATTTCCTTGGTAATGCACTTTTGAGAATGAATCTTTTTGGGGATTTAGCTCAAATCTAATGATTGTTAATAAAACCTTAGTAAACTAATTGTACTACTTATTTAATTTATATAGACTGAACAAAGTTATTTGACACAAACTAGCCCTTAGAGAAACCAATTGTACTCTCCTTATATTAACCAAATTAAAGGGATAATTGGAGACAGCTGTTCCAGCACTGCCAGACTTGATTACAGCCAAAGCCACTGGAAGGCAAGCCTGCAACCTTTAGCCAAAAAAGCGTAACGGCTAATGCTAAAGCAGGGAAGGAGACCAGAGGCTGTTTTTTTGAATGGATGTCAATGGATGAGAGGCTTCACTATGCTGATTAAACAGCTTTTGTGGGGAAATAGCTAATCGTTTAATTTATCGACAGCCTGTTTGTTAATCTTCAGCATGTTTTACACTAAACAATACTTTCGTTGGGAACTATATGTATATTTTAGCTTGATAAAAATGTATTTTTTTAAGAGAAGGCAGACTAGGGAATGTTGCGACAGGTAGGACTCATTTACGGCATTACCAACAGCAAATGTGCCGCATTACTGTTTAACAGATAGAACAATAGATGTTGTGTAAAAGCCACTGGAAGGCAAGCTTGCAACCTTTAGCCAAAAAAACATAATGGCTAATGCTAAGGCTCCGGCTGTGGAGGGCGGTACATAGGGAAGGAGTTTTGAACGGCGGGCACTGATGTCACTGCCATTACACAATAGAGAGGTGCCGCACGTGATTAAGTTAGCCGTTACGCTTTCTCCAATGGTAAGAGATAAAGACCCTCTCATTTCCCTATAATATACAATCTCTGTTACAGCCACTCCTGTTCTGTGTAAAGCTCACTTATCTATTTTTCCTTATTATATTATCAGAATCAGGTTACTAGCTTGAAAATGCAACAGTCATTGGGTAATGCTCAAAGACAAACTGAAATTTGTCAGTGTAGAAAGAGCTACTCTGCGATTCAATTGAACCATCCAGAGGTCAGTAATTTCAGAATGGACACTTAGAACAGTAGCAAATCTTTCCAGGAGAGGCTAGTCTACCAAAATATTTTCAAGGAGACAGCATAAAATAATCTAGGAAGTCAAAAAGGTTTGCAAAACATTGCAAAAAACGGCTTTTCTCGCCATAGCTGAGGTCCTAAATTTCTTATTAGATTTAGACGGAGGTAAAATGGACATCAATGGAGACAAGCATTCTGAAAAAGAGAAACTCTGAAAGAAGTACATTAGGTTTGGTTTCATTGGTTTTTGCATGTGCATTCTTTTGCATTGCTGACAGAATATCGTACTAAAATACTCTAAAATTTTCTGCACTGATTATTCAGCCACACCGCAACATTGCTACTGGTCTACAGTGCTATGCAGCCTGAGTCCTGAACGAATGACTCTTATTAATCTGTTTTAAGTTAATAAAAAAAAAAAAAAGCGCAATCACTGTAATCTGATTCCTAAATTAATTACTTGAATTTGGTCTTTTTAAAGCTGCAGTCCGTAACTTTTTTTGGTTAAAAATGATCCAAAATCAGTTTGAGCAAGTACATAACCAGCCAGTGTTCAAAACTATCTCCATACCTTAGCCCAATTCTTGTAATGTAATAATAAGCTTGTTATAATGTTTTAAAATAAAATCGGTACTGGTGGCTTTCCACAAGAAATTCGAGCATGTAGCCATTCGTCTCTGCATCATTATGTCACATCCGTTTACATGAAGGAGTCGCAGCTATTAGGCTATATGGCATGTGAGGATGCTGCTGGTAGCAGATCATTTATAGCCTTTTCTCACAGCAGCTGGAATTGTCACGGAAGCTCTGAGACTTTAGTGCAGTTTAATAGGAAAATCCAGAATCGTTGTCACAGCCAGGCAAAGGGTCAAAACACAAAACAACAGTCCACACCGAAAACAAAAAAAAAGAGTGCTCAGACTTGCAACTTAATAACAAAACCTCCATGAAACTGACAGAAACAAACCAGGTGTAAATAGACAGACACTAACAACATAAGTGATAACAGCTGTGTGCAATGATCAGTGATGAGTCCGGAACAAAATGGTTATGGGAGATGGAGTCCTATAAAGTGATGCAATAGTGTGGCTAACAAGGGCACTCCAGCAGTTGATCATGACAGGAATAATTAAACTTTTCATTTTGATGGTGGATTGTAATCCTGAAAGGTCCAAATGGCAATCATCAGTGACAACTGGAGATTAACCCGTTGTCAAAAGCAAAAGACTTCGGACTGCAGAGTGGCTAAAGAAATTGAAATCTACAGGTAACGTTAATACACACTAAAGACTTCACTCAATATGTTAAAGCGTTGTGGAGATATCCTCGCATCCATTTTGAAGTGCTCTTCATCTAATTTGTTTGCGCATTATTCAAGATTGGTTGGGTCTATCAAAAAGCCTTTGATATATTTTTGCCAGCATGGTCTGAAGATGATCTGAGCCAATTTTGGTGAAAATTGGATGAAACATCTAGAACGAGTTCACAAAATTTGAAATGGCAGAAAAATATGACAGAAAATGAAATGGAATCAGAGGAAAAAAAGAATTGTTTCTAGCCCTTGCGGTTCAAAAGTTATTAGCGTGACGCGTTAGTGGTGATGCTAGGGGGACTGAGTTAGCACGGAGCCCGGGAAATTACTACAAAGAGAAACAAAAACAAGACCCGCAAATCCGTCGCCACAGTATTGTTATTCGTCCACTCAGTTTATAAACCATACTCACAGATTCTTAAATTGTTAAGCGAAAATCATAATTCACTTAAGAATTATGTGAGTCATAATCTTGTCCATGTATTTATTTGTGAAATTCTAAATACTCTCACTTTTTATAGACTGGTTGGTGTACTTTCAATATAAAATACATTTAACCGTCACTTTTACTAGCCTATTGGCAAAAATCAATACAAAATACATCAAACATTTCCATCACAACCTTCAGTCGGCCAAGGAGCATAAGCCTCCATTCATTCTTCAAAACCATAGGATTTATTATAATCATCATTATTAATAATCATTAGCGCCAATCCCTTGGGTGCTTGGCCATTTCCAGATAAAAAGTCGGTTGAGATTCGAGAACCTCTATGATTGGTGGATCTCACATCGGGTCCCGGCTAGTCATAATATGATGATGCTATTTAATTTAACTGATAGGTGCACCATAGTCAATCAGTCGGCACAGATTTTTTAAATGTGCCGATGGTCCACAGAGTACAGTTTGCAAAACTGTGGGAACAGATTGCAAAATCATGGGCATGGATTATGAATTTGTTGGTACGGATTGAAAAAACCAAAGGTACGGTTTACAAATCTGAGCACGTGGACTGGAAATTCATGGGTAAGATTTATTAATCCGTGGGCAGGATTTGTTAAACCAAGGGAAAAATTTAAGAATCTGTAAATACAGTTTATAAACTGAGGGGACAAATTGCAAAACTGTGGCAACAGATTTGCTGGTCTTGTTTTTTTTTTCTCCTATAGGTGACTTCCGGGCTCCATAAGTTAGAGAGTCCAAATTTGCTGTGGTTAATGTTGAGATTGTCCTCAATATGTGTGCCAAATTTCATATCAAGCGGTTCTATGGGCTGCCATATATTTGAGCGGATACAGTAGGCGCCTACCTACCTTTGGTGCTTGGCCTCTAATAAAAACAACAAAAATAATAATTATTTTCCTTATTATTTATCAGATTTCAAAGTGGCTTGCCCAACAACTTGGCGTAACATGCATATGATACATACCTGCTTCATGTATTTCGAGCTTTATAATTACTCAGCAAGTAATCTAAAGCAAGACTCTTGAACTCTGTTTTTCAGACCCACACAGCAAATGTCTCGGTTGGCTTTTTCTCCTTAAGCTGTTCTCTCTGATACTCGGTGACAGATCAGTCATCTGGTGTTTCTCCTAAGTGCATGTTGGGTGTCTTTCATGTCTCCTGCTGATGAAGAGATGTGCTTTTTATACTCTCTTTTTCTTCTTCTTCCTGCAGTCTTTACATTTTCACTGAAATGTTCCTCAGGTGAAACTGATAAGAATTGGTGCTGGTTGGTCACCCATACCCAGTGCTCCTGACCTTCTCCAAACCCTTCGGGTTTCCTTTATTATACAACTCATTGCTCAGTAGACAGCTTTAGCTCACCTTTAATGCTCCACATCAGATATCTGTGTCTCAGCTGCCAGAAAGGACAGCCCTATTCGAGAGGAGATTCTTTCAGTCCACCCAAAGTAAGCAAAAACGTCCCACTGCAGACTTCAACATTATGACTGATTCATTGTTTTGGGTATCCAGTTTCCTAAAACAATGAGAAAAAAAGTAAGTCATATGCTAGGCTGTTTAATTCATGAATCTAGCAGTAACAAATTCAAGCATATAATACCAAAAATTTGATTGCAGTTCAGTGAGCTCTTAAACTCATTCTCCTTGCAGCTCAACTTATTTGCATATTTGTTTCATTTACTGCAGTGTTTAACTAAATATCTATGACAAGAACATCATCAGACACTGAGCAAGAAAGAACAAGTTGTTGATGACTTTTTTGTTCATATGTTGTATTGTGAATTTTGTAGTTGTGGGACTGAGGACAGATTGTTTTCACTTGAACATGCTGAATCAATGTTAGAATGTCTGAGATATGATATGCTGTAATCTGGCGACTGTCGGCATTGGTCTGCGTCTGTCGTTGCAGTGCTAATTGGCTGTAAAAGGTTGCCAGAAAAATATTTAATGTGATTTCTATGGTAATGATAGACTTTTAAATAAAGTTAGGCATTGCATTTCAAGTTCATAGCAGGTGACCTTCTCCCATTATCACTTTGACCCAGAGACACATTTTAAGTTTCATGTTCAACAGTAAAAAAAGGAATTTCAATATTGGTTTGGAGTATCATTACAAAGAAGGGACTTTCCTTTTCATTTTAACGTGTGTTCACACTTGGCATGTTTGGTTTGATTAAAACGAACCCTGGTGCGATTGCTCTGTTAGTGCGATTCATTTGAATAAGTGTGAACTCTGCCATCAGAATACTGGTGCGCACCAATCAGGGTGAGCTTCCAAACGAACTCTAGTGCGGCTCGAATGAAATATGAATGCAATACATGTAAACGAACCAAAAACGGGACATGATGTCACAAGAATGCTCAAAGCATACCTGTTTTTTCTCATCATAGATGAGAGGACAATGTGCCTAGTACATTTTTCATCTTCAAACCAAATTTGGGTCTTTAGCCGACAAAGTTTAAATCCCGTCTGGTTGGCGCGCTTCTCATAATGTTTACGCGTTCAGAATGTGGAGAGTACGTGGTCTTTTGTAGCTGTTCTCACACATTTCACCACATGAGCGCTTACACTAAGCAATCTAAGTAATATACGTCATAAAAGCTGACCAATTAGGTTGTGAACATATTCCTATCCCTTTAGGTTTGGTGTGCCAATGCCAATGTGAACGCTAAGCAGACCAGGGCAGCGTTTCCCAAAAGCATCATAAGCCTAAATTGATCGTAGCTCCATTGCCACCAATGGAGCGATGACCAACTTAGTCTTACTATGCTTTTGGGAGACACTGCCCAGTACTAAATGTTTTTTAGTTTTTTTTTGGTCCGAACAAATGAACCAAACTACAAGTGTGAACACACCATTAGTGCATTAAAACTCAATGTGTTTCTGGGTCAAAGTGTTTCTGGGTCTCACCTTAAAAAGTCTTGTTGTTTTTAAAGTGTAACTTTTGACTCTCAAAAGTAAAAAGTTAAAATTTGGTGTAGAGACAAGAATAATATGTATCATATAATATCATGTCGGTGCCATAACTGCTTTAATTAAATGTCCAGGCTGTAATCAATGTACTGTATGACATGGTTCATGACATATTATCTCATAGTAATATGATGATTAATGATCATAATCCATCAGAATAGTTTCAATTTACTTGGAACCTACTGTCTCACTTTATAAAACATTTGAAGCTAAAGTGGGATAGTATTATAACAGGCCATCACAAATAATTAAATGCAATTTTGCAACAATATACATTACTGTTCAGAAATTTGGGGTCAGTATGATTATTTATTTATTTATTTATTTATTCTTTTGAAAGAAATGAATAAGTCTACTTTTCTTCAGCAAGAATGCATTAAATTCATCTAAAGTGATTTAAAGTAAAGACATAATGTTACTAAAGATTTGTTTCAAATAAATACTGTACTTTTGAAATTTCTATTTGCCTAAGAATCCTGAAAAAGTGTTTTTAACATTAATAATAGTAAGTTTCTTGAGCAGTAAATCAGCATATTAGAATGCAGGATCATGTGACACTGAAGACTGGAGTAATGAAAAACAAAGTCAGTTTTGCCATCACAGGAATAGATTACATTTTAAAATATATTAAAATAGAAAACAGTTATTTGAAATTGTAATAACCTCTGAAAATATTACTGTTTTACTGTATTTTTGACCAAATAAATGCATATGCAATGGTAAGCATAAGAGACTTCTTTAAAAAAAAAAATCGTACTGACCCCAAACTTTTGAATGCTGCTATATTCTTGTTGTTACTGACCATTCAATCATCATTTAAAACACAGTCAAAACAACTTAACAATTTATTTTTTTTAAGAAAAGCATTCCCATTTGTCTGTGCTGGCTGAGATTGGTGAGAAGCTTGATTTGTCCCACTTTTCCTGAAGTACCACTATTACTGAATGCACTATATTAGTTTGTCATGTTTTTCTAACTTAAAGTGTGATAACATCACTAATTGTGGAGAGAACAGTTGCAATATCCGCTCTGCTGTCAGACTATCTTTCAACTAATATGTTAGAGCTAAGGTCAGTTAACTGTATAATAAATAATTCATAACCATTTTATATTTTGATCCTCTGATATCAAAAAGGGTGGGAAGGATACAGCTTATAATAAATCTGAATTTTCTCCTAAAGTATATGAATACAATACATTTGGAGATATCTATAATGCGAGCATAAGCGTTGTGCAGTGCAGTGTTACATAATGAACAACAGCAACACCTAGTGGTCGTGTCTGGTGTTTTTTGCAAATCAATTCCCCTATTAAAAGTTCTGTAACCATAGAGCTTCAAAATGTTCAGGGACTCTCTTTCTATCTGTCAATCCAATTCTGTCCTCAAAAGAGCACCTCACTGAACAACCGTCTGTACAGTTAATGAGAAAACACTCTCTTTTACGACCCACACAGCGGGAAACATTCCTCAAATTCACAGGGTTTCTGTAGATATCCATGGAGACACTAACACACTCTTTGAGGAGATTCAAAAGCTCACAGTTAACTGGAAGCACATGGTGAAATCTATAGACATGGCTGTCTGACAGTCATTCAACTTTGTGACCAAACATAAGAAATTTGTCATGAAATCCAAACCTGTTATAGATGTGTACATCAGTGTGCTTCCTGTATATTTTGGTTCTTAAAGTCAACATGAAATCAACAGTTTTCCCATTGAATAAACTTTCACTCTTATATATATCAGATTACATAAGTAAAATAGCAAATAAATTGTGAATGTCATTTCATGTTGATTTTGAAGAGATAGATCACCTGAAAATAATGAAAATTCTACTCTCCCTCATATTACTTGGGCAATTTTCATTAAAGCTGCAGTCCGTAACTTTTTTTGGTTAAAAATTATCCAAAATCAATTATTGAGCATGTACATAACCAGCCAGTGTTCAAAACTTTCTCCTTACCTTAGCCCGATTCACATTAATAAGCTTGTAATAATGTTTTTTTTTGTTTGTTTTTTTTCTTCAATTTGAGTGGTACTGGTAGGTTTCCGCGGGAAATACGTGTTTGCCTTTGCGTCAGTCCCAGATGCTGCCGGTAATGGTCATTTGTAGCCTCTTTTTATAGTAGCTGAAATAATTAAACGTGTCATTTTAATGGCGGATTGTAATTAAGAAAGGTAAAATGCTAAAGACTTCAGACTGCGGAGTGGCTACAGCAAAAAAGGGAATGCGATGAACTTGCAATTTTGAACAGT
>RJVU01053773.1:4036608-4067917 GCA_003731715.1 Anabarilius grahami
ACACTGTTGTCATGTGGTTTCTACGTCAGTAAAGGCGGTAACAAAGGGTAACTGACGTCATTGACAGGCGACTGCACTGCCCCGTGTCACTGTTTAGAATGGGAATTTTCTCATGATTTAGAAGTAGTTGAAAACATTAGAGATATTGTTAGTAATCAGCTGGACAAAATATATAACACTAGCCTAGTGGTTTTTGGATATTTTACTGCAAAAATATTACATATTGTACCTTTAAGTATTTGCCTATTAAAATCCAAACAGTGACCTTTTTTTTGGCCGGGCACTATTACTAATAATATAAATGCAACGCTATAATACTTTTTCGTATACCGTTTACATTATTTAATGGTTCTATCTAATAATGTTAAACTGTTAAAAAGATACATTTAAACTAATGAAGATGGAAAATGGCGCTTACGTTCTCAGTGCTGTCAAAATAAAAGTCGGCCAAACAGAAAAAACATCGGCCAATGCAGATTATTAAAAAATGCCAAATATTGGTCGCTATATCGGTCGACCACAAGCTCTGGATGGTTTATAGGTTATTCTAGGAGGTTGTTAGATTATTTCTGATAGTAAAAATAAATAAATAAATAAAAATGTGAAAACGTATACTAAACCTTCCATTGACACTCTGTCAGCATCTACTGTGCTTGCTGTAAAGTGTTGTGTAACAGTGTAATGTTTTTCCAATCTCAATTTTTGTGTCAATTGTTATTTTAATTTGTGTTTTTTTTAATGCAATAAAAAATAAAAAGTGCAATAAAAAATATATGTTCCAGGGGAAGCTGTAAGAAAATGTAGATTAATGAAATGTAGTGTCATAAGTTTTGTCATGTTTGCATAAATATAAATTATAATATGAATAAAATACAATTATAACTTGATTGATTGACTGTGATTGATTGATTGATTACATCACATGGTGCTTTACTGTAGATGTGTCTTAGGTAAACTCGAAATGTCATGTTTTTGTCTCTTGGTGACAAAGTTTTTTTATTATTATTATATTATTTTTTGCCTACCAAATTAATTTGGTTGTAATAGTTTTACGACTTGGGTGATACATAGATAAATAATCACAGTATATTGTATACTTTGTCCCAAAATTCTGATTAGTAATCACTATTTTTTTTTAAGGTGACCAGTACTTATGGTGCCTTTACATGTTATCGGAAATTTGATAATTTCCACTAAAGTCATGATTACGAGCTAATCGTATTCAAGTTTCAAAATGGGAGGGCACTTTTTACCTGCAATTTTTACCTAGGAAACTCGTATTTACGATAATTCCGAGAGCACGTGAAGGCAGCGTAAAACTTCTACATTTATTTGCCCTAATCCTGTTAAAATGGTTATATCCTTGGCCATAAAACTTTTTTCTTAGCCAATGTGACTGAAAAGTTGCCACCTGGACAACAACATGAAGTAGAAGGCATGAGAGGGAATGGAAGAGGCCTGAACGCTCAGTGGAAAGTCTTCAGTCACTTCCTGTACTCTCAAAGGTGTGTTTATCTGTCTAACAATCCAGTCAGCCAGTCTAAGACCACCAGAGCTGTAACAACTGCATCAACACTTCAAAAGCCAAGGCTGCCATTCTCTCTCCATCTGTTTCACTCTGAAGTGGCTGGCAGTTGGTTTTTGTCTCCTCTGTGAGACAGGGCTTTAAACAAAGGGCTCAGGTTAAACAGTATCACAGATGTCTGGTGATGGTATAGGTGAACGCACACATGCTTTCATTTACTTTACTGGTCTTGCTTTACAAGATTGCTCCAGTATGGATATGTGAGTAAGAGAAAGCCGGAGGTGTGTTTCCTATATGCATATTTTAAACAGGAAGGATTTGTGATGACTTCAGCAATGAGATGCGTGTGTGATTGTTCGGTCTTAATGAACGTGTCTTAATGAATGTGTAATGAAACACATTCATTAACATTCATTACAATACAAAAATAAGAGAAACACTTGTCCAAACCATGTGTTTGTATATAGTATATGCCTTGTTGTAACATTTGTGTCCATAATTTGTTCTGCATTCGATTAATAAAAGCTGCCATGATCAATAAAAAATTTATAAAAACATAATTTTTTTACAAACTGCAATGATAGCATATTAATATTGTGTAAGGATAGCTCCAGGAAAGTATTTTTAATTCATACGCTTAATGATTGCGCTGCAAATAATGACAATGACTTATATCACACAGGTATCCATTAATTATCCATTAATTTTTGGAATTTAAAATACTAAAATTGAGTTTTATTTTCACCTTAAAATTTTGAAAAATTGCACTTGATGCCAGTTTGTTTTTAAACCGCATATTAATAATTTAGTCAAGAAATTAAGAGTGAGGTTCAGTTTCTACTTTTTATGCATAGAAAGTAAATATATATAAAGTATTTAATACCATTAAAAAGTTTGGGATTAGTTAGATTTTTAAGAAATTAAGAATGAAAAGAATAGTTTTATTCAGCAAGGATGCAATAAATTGATTACAAGACATTTATAATGTTATAAAATATTTCGGTTTCAAATAAATGCTCTTTTGAAATTTCTAATTATCAAAGAATTCTGAAAAAAGTATCATGGTTTACACAAAATGATTAAGCAGCACAAGTTTTAAACATTGATAATAATAAGAAATGTTTGTTGAGCACCAAATCAGCATATTAGAATGATTTCTGAAAGGATCACGTGACACTGAAGTAATGGCTGCTGAAAATGTATTCATTAAATAAAAAATATTTCCATATATACTGTTTATACAGTTGCAAGAATAAGTATGTGAACCACTTGCAGAATCTGTGAAAATGTGCAAAATTTTAACAAAATAAGAGAGATCATACAAAATGCATGTTTTTTTTTTATTTATAACTGTCCTGAGTAAGATATTTTACATAAAAGATGTTTACATATAATCCATAAAACAAAGAAATTGCTGAATTTATTAAAATGACCCAGTTCAAAAGTTTGTGAACCCTTGATTCTCAATACTGTGTGTGGTTACCTGGATGATCTACAACAGTTTTTTTTGTTGATTATTGGTTGTTCATGAGTACCTTGTTTATTCTGAGCAGTTAAACTGAGCTCTGTTCTTCAGAAAAAATCTCCAGGTCCTAAAAATTCTTCAGTTTTCCACCATCTTTTGCATATTTGAACCCTTTACAACAGTGACTGAATGATTTTGAGATCCATCTTTTCACATGAAGGACAATTGAGGGACTCAAATACAACTATTAAAAAAGGTTCAAACATTCACTGATGCTTCAGAAGGAAACACGATGCATTAAGAGTCGGGGGGTGAAAACTTTTGAACAGGATGAAGAGGTCAAAATTTTTCTTATTTCGCTTGAATATCTTTTTTTTTCATTTAGTACTGCCCTTCGGAAGCAACATAAGATACTTGCATGTTTCCCGGAAGACAAATTAAGTACAATTTACCTTGATCTTCAAATTCCAAATGTTTTCATCCCCCATCTATTAATGCATCATGTTTTTTTTTCTGGAGCTTCAGTGAATGTTTGAACCTTTTTTAATAGTTGTGTTTGAGTCCCTCAGTTGTCCTCAGTGTGAAAAGACGGATCTCAAAATCATTCAGTCACTGCTGTAAAGGGTTCAAATATGCAAAAAATGCTGGAAAACTGAAGAATCTGCAGGACCTGGAGATTTTTCTCTGAAGAACAGAGTTCAGTTTAACTGCTCAGAACAAACAAGGGACTCATGAACAATCACAAAAACAAACAGTCGTGGATCATCCAGGTAACCACACACAGTATTAAGAATCAATGGTTCACATACTTATGAATGGGGTTATTTTAATAAATTCAGCTTTTTTTTTTTGTCTTGTGGACTATATGTAAACATCTTTTATGTAAAATATCTTACTCAGTACAGTACTAAATAAAAAAATACATGCATTTTGTATTATCTCCCTTATTTTGTTAAAATTATTAACATTTTCACAGATTCTGCAAGTGGTTCTGCAATTCGGCCATAGGTAATCACAGCGTGCTGATATACAGCCATATCGCACGGCTCGAGTGTGATATTGCATTTATATAACATTGTCTTTAAAAAAACTTTTTTTTGTGAGGAACTACTTCCTTCCGCCATGGATTCAAATCTCAAGTTGACAGTTTAACAGTTAAGCTCAAGCCTCCGCTACTAATTCTAAAATGTCACTTTAGAACTAGTAACGAAGGGACGTTGTGTCGCTTCATTGAAACTCATTGTAATATGTAGAATAGAGTATAGAGAGAGAGAGATCGACTAAGCAGGTGTATTACCTGCATTTAGCTGATATTCTTCAGGTCATCATAATCACAAAATTACAAAAGTTTGAATGTCCATTGAGGAAAGCAATGTCTTTGTCTTTGTCCTTTTAACATTTAAGACATTCCCATGACAGTGCTAGCCAATTTAGCAAGGATGCAATAAACTGATTACAAGACATTACATTTATAATATTATAAAATATTTCTATGCTCTTATGAACTTTCTATTTATAAAAGAATTCTGAAAAAATGTATCATGGTTCATACAAAATTTTTAAGCAGCACAAGTTTTAAACATTTATAATAATAAGAAACATTTCTTGAGCACCAAATCATATTACAATCATTTCTGAAAGGATCATGTGATGCTAGAGTAATGGCTGCTAAAAATTCATTCAATTTATATACAGTTGAGCTCGAAAGTTTACATACCCCTTGCAGAATCTGCAAAAATGTTAATAATTTTAACAAAATAAGGAGGATCATAAAAATTGCATGTTATTTACTTAGTACTGTCCTCAATAAGCCATTTCACATAACAGATGTTTACAAAAATCCACAAGACAAAAAAATTGCTGAATTTATAAAAATAACCCAGTTCAAAAGTTTACATACTCTTGGTACTTAATACTGGTTACCTGGATGATCTATGAAAGTTTTTTTTGTTTTGTGATGGTTGTTCATGAGTCCCTTGTTTATTCTGAGCAGTTAAACTGAGCTCTGTTCTTCAGAAAAATCCTCCAGGTCCTGCAGATTCTTCAGTTTTCCAGCATCTTTTGCATATTTGAACCCTTTCCAGCAGTTACTGTATGATTTTCAGATTCATCTTTTCACACTGAGGACAACTGAAGGACTCAAACACAACTATTAAAAAAGGTTCAAACATTCACTGATGCTCCAGAAGGAAACACGATGCATTAAGAACCAGGGGGTGAAAACTTTTTGAATTGGATGATCANAGCTATTTTTTTTTGTCTTGTGGACTATATGTAAACATCTTTTATGTTAAATATCTTACTCAGTACAGTACTAAATAAAAAAATACATGCATTTTGTATTATCTCCCTTATTTTGTTAAAATTATTAAAATTTTCACAGATTCTGCAAGTGGTTCTGCAATTCGGCCATAGGTAATCACAGCGTGCTGATATGCAGCCATATCGCACGGCTCGAGTGTGATATTGCATTTATATAACAGTTCGACGGCACGAGTGTGTAAATAAATAAGAAACAACAACGGATTGTCTTTAAAAACCCTTTTTTGTGAGGAACTACTTCCTTCCGCCATGGATTCAAATCTCAAGTTGACAGTTTAACAGTTGAGCTCAAGCCTCCGCTACTAATTCTAAAATGTCACTTTAGAACTAGCAACGAAGGGACGTTGTGTCGCTTCATTGAAACTCATTGTAATATGTAGAATAGAGTATTGAGAGAGAGATCGACTAAGCAGGTGTATTACCTGCATCTAGCTGATATTCTTCAGGTCAATCATGATCACAAAATTACAAAAGTTTGAATGTCCATTGAGGAAAGCAATGTCTTTGTCTTTGTCCTTTTAACATTTAAGACATTCCCATGACAGTGCTTGCCAATTTAGCAAGGATGCAATAAACTGATTACAAGACATTACATTTATAATATTATAAAATATTTCTATGCTCTTATGAACTTTCTATTTATAAAAGAATTCTGAAAAAATGTATCATGGTTCATACAAAATTTTTAAGCAGCACAAGTTTTAAACATTTATAATAATAAGAAACATTTCTTGAGCACCAAATCAGCATATTACAATAATTTCTGAAAGGATCATGTGATGCTAGAGTAATGGCTGCTAAAAATTCATTCAATATATATACAGTTGAGCTCGAAAGTTTACATACCCCTTGCAGAATCTGCAAAAATGTTAATCATTTTAACAAAATAAGGAGGATCATAAAAATTGCATGTTATTTACTTAGTACTGTCCTCAATAAGCCATTTCACATAACAGATGTTTACAAAAATCCACAAGACAAAAAAATTGCTGAATTTATAAAAATAACCCAGTTCAAAAGTTTACATACCCTTGGTACTTAATACTGGTTACCTGGATGATCTATGAAAGTTTTTTTTGTTTTGTGATGGTTGTTCATGAGTCCCTTGTTTATTCTGAGCAGTTAAACTGAGCTCTGTTCTTCAGAAAAATCCTCCAGGTCCTGCAGATTCTTCAGTTTTCCAGCATCTTTTGCATATTTGAACCCTTTCCAGCAGTTACTGTATGATTTTCAGATTCATCTTTTCACACTGAGGACAACTGAAGGACTCAAACACAACTATTAAAAAAGGTTCAAACATTCACTGATGCTCCAGAAGGAAACACGATGCATTAAGAACCAGGGGGTGAAAACTTTTTGAATTGGATGATCAGGATTAATAGTACTTTTTTTGTCTTCTGAGAAACATGTAAGCATCTTCTGTAGCTTCCGAAGAGCAGTACTAAATTAAAAAATATGATCTTTAAACAAAATAAGAAAAACTTGCACATCATCTTCTTGTTCAAAGGTTTTCACCCCCGGCTCTTAATGCATTGTGTTTCTTTCTGGAGCATCAGTGAATGTTTGAACCTTTTTTAATAGTTGTGTTTGAGTCCCTCAATTGTCCTCAGTGTGAAAAGATGGATCTCAAAATCATACAGTAACTGTTGGAAAGGGTTCAAATATGCAGAAGATGCTGGAAAATCAAAGAATTTGCAGGACATGGAGGATTTTTCTGAAGAACAGAGCTCAGTTTAACTGCTCAGGACAAACAAGGGACTCATGAACAACCATCACAAAACATAAAAACTGTAATAGATCATCCAGGTAACCACACAGTATTAAGAACCAAGGGTATGTCAATTTTTGAACTGGGTCCTTTTTATAAATTCTGCTATTTTTTTTTGTCTTGTGGATTTGTTAAGTGAAATGGCTTATTCAGGACAGTACTAAATAAAAAATAACAAGCAATTTTTATGATCCTCCTTATTTTGAACGATTAACATTTTTGCAGATTTTGCAAGGGGTATGTAAACTTTTGAGCTCAACTGTGTATATATATATATATATATATATATATGAAATACAATTTTTTTTACTTTATCTTGATCAAATAACTGCAGCCTTGGTGAGCATAAGAAATTTCTTTTAAAAACATTTAAAATATTTGTTACTTGCACAAAAGAATATTTTTGAATGGCAGTCAATGGTGAAAGATTTTGGCGTCAGTTACAGCATCCACCAGCAGGGGTTAACTGGATAATGCTGACTATAGTTAGACCTTGACCCTTAGCTGTCTAGTTTCCTTTTAACACATTTATTTCTTTCATATTTGTCCTAATTGTTTATGTTTATTGATGTATGGTTTTAAGCTGTAATTTTTGGCCAGGTCTCCCTCTAAAAACACAAACGTTTAATATTATGTTGTCCTTTGGACAGGTGTGATGTATCACACCCGACTTCTCTGCATATGCATAATTATTGTAATGGGTTCCAGAAAACACTGCAATGCTCACAGGAAGCTAATCAAATGAAAAAGGAAAGATCATCCAAATATGATTGATTATGGAACCAGTAGAGTAGATCTCCAGTGACACGGAGGGGAATTGAATTGACCTAGCGGATGTGTCCCATCAGTGCTGGAACGGGAAGCATTTGTCCTGTTATGCAGTGACAGTAGGTTTCTTTCTGATGTCTGCTGGGAGTTATAGACAGAAGGTTTTCCCCTGAGGAAGATGGATGATTGGATGTAAGGTATCCCTGTGGTAGAGTGAAATATGCTCAGCGGCCATTGCAAAACAGAAGTGCAGACGTGAGGTCATGCAGTCTGAGCTGTTTACTCTGAACCCTGTAGTGACAGACTGCTTGGGGAGAAGACTTTTGCCAGATATAATGTTCTGAGATGATGTGGACATGCCTGGACAACTGCTAGAAAACATACCAACATTCCTAAAATGCAACCACAAAATCATAAAAACATGCATAAGCAATAAAACCCTTCAGACATTTTAAAGGGACAGTTCTCCCAAAATTATTTTTCATCATCCTCATGTCATTTGAAACCAATTTTTTCTTTCTTTTGTGGAACAATCGGTCAAGAGACACACAAATAACCCATTTGTTTGGGTGAACTATTCCATGAACAATTTAATGAAATCTGGGACTAAACTTGTATGTGTGCCAATTTCTGACCACCTTTACTCATTACAATTTACATGGTCAGACCTTCTTTTTTTTTTACTAGGCATTGTAGTGTGACAATAGGACAGTAGTAGTAAAATTATCCATATGTAGATGGGTTGTCTTTATTTACTTAATAATTTACTGCATTATATTAAAGTTTTCTTTCATCTTTCTCTTTATAATAATGATGGTGGTCGTTTATGATGGTGGTCCTTTGAGAATGTGATCTAGCTGAGGTTCATACAGCTGTGACGAACCGAGGATGACAGTGGCCTCTGTACTGCTCCGGGCAGCTGATGCTGGTTTTAATGCAGCACGGAAGAAATATTGACCAATTAGACTGTTGACCTGTCAGATCTTGCCTGAAGGGTAAGTGGTGGATGCCCTAGGGTAACCCGCAGCAACGAGGGGTCATTCTACAAAGAGGCTCTCTTAACGAATTAGTATATTAGTGTCAGTCTGGGTCACTGGGTGTCATGTCCTGCCCTTATGGTTTTCATGAAATTCTGTTTAGATTGGTGAAGTTAATGTACAGTGGAGACCAAACTGAAAATTTAGAATGAAAAATCGAAAATCTTAAAAGTAAATAAAGTTTTAGGATATAAAAAAATGCTAAATGAAATATTATGATATAATATTAAGACATATTTACAATTCTGCAACTATCTAGGTTGCTAATCAAATAAGCGAATTTGAAGCACAAGGTGCTTGTTAACATTCATGTTCAACACATTTCAATACATTTTACATTTTTATTTAATTTTCAGTTAACACTTGAAAAATTATGAAATTGCAAAATTTTATTTTCACCATTGGTCTCAGACTTTGGAACCACATAGCATATGTAAATCACATTCACTTAAAGGGATAGTTCACCCAAAAATGAAAATTATCCCATGATTTACTCACCCTAAAGCCATCCTAGGTTTATATGACAATCTTCTTTCAGATGAACACAATCTGAGATATATTTAAAAATACCCTTATTCCTCCAAGGTTTATAATGGTTGTGAATGGTAACCCACATTCTGAAGACAGAAAAAATGCATCCATCCATAAAAAAAGTAATCCATACGGCTCCAGGGGGTTAATAAAGGCCTTTGGAGGGAAGGGATGTGTTTTTGTAAGAGAAATATCCATATATAAAACTTTATAAATTCAAATATACGAGCTTCCGGCAGGCGACCGTACGCATATTGCTCACTTCAATTTGGGCGGAAGAGCAACCTTTGACCCGAACGCAATGACGCAATGATGCAATGACGAACGTGGAGGCGAAGAGGAGAGCAAAACAAAACAAAACAAAACACTGGTCACAAATTAGAAGTCTAAAACGAGAAATTTTAAAGAGAAATGTCAGAGGATTTTGATATATGAGAAGAGGAGCTTGAGTTTGTTGCCCAGCCGTATTTGTTTGAACCGTGAGAGGCGACTAAGCTTACGATACTCCTACATCCTGCGTCATACATCGCATCAAAGGATTACTCATTTGGCGCAAGTCAACTTGCGCATTCTGCGTACGGTCGTCTACCGGAAGCTCGTTATTCGAATTTATAAAGTTTTATATATGGATATTTTTCTTACAGAAACACATCCCTTCGCTTCAGAAGGCCTTTATTAACCCCCTGGAGCCGTATGGATTACTTTTTTATGGATGGATGCATTTTTTCTGTCTTCAGAATGTGAGTTACCATTCACAACCATTATAAACCTTGGAGGACTAAGGGTATTTTTAAATATATCTCGGATTGTGTTCGTCTGAAAGAATATTGTCATATAAACCTAGGATGGCTTGAGGGTGATTAAATCATGGGATAATTTTCATTTTTGGGTGAACTATCCCTTTAAAAATGCTCCTTTGTGACATCTTACACTGTAAAAACTTTTTTTTTACCGTGTAAGCCGTGTACTTTTTTTTTTACTTAACCCTTTTTTTTCGGAACTTAATGTATTCAGTTTTTTTTTCCTCTGTGAAGTAACCTTAAGAGTTTACTCTTCCTGAAATGTTTACCTAAAAGAAGCACTTTGTGTTAAAATTTCGGTTAATTTTATAGAGAATTTGAGATTGAAAAGAAACTTTGAGGAACTTAAAACATTATTTAAAAGGCCATAAAAACCTTTTTGGTACTAATTGGAATCCTTTCAGAACATACATTTTATACCTTCAAGTATTTACATCTTTTCCTCATTCTGACTCTTTGATATGGAAATAAGCTTAATGCATTCACATAGTAGATGCAGGCATTAGACATACAATTAATGCTAAGAGTTATAATGACAGTATAATTGCTGTTTTCTAGAGAACTGCCTCAGGATGCATTGGACTATGTGTGTGTGTGTGTGTGTGTGTGTCTTCTCTGAGCGCTCTCTCCCCTGGGTTCACTCTTCACAGGTGCACTGAGCTTAACCCACACTGACCCCTCTTAATGAAGCACTCTGGGGCTTCCTGTGACCTCTCACCTCTCTCTTTAACCTCTTTCTCTCTTTGCACACACACACAGTGGACATTAGCATGAAGAGCCTTGAGGATACAATAACTTGAAAACAGCAGAACAGGAAGTTTGTGTGATCTGGCCAATGATATGTACTAAAAGAGGATAAATGCTATTGGTTGAGATATTTACACTTTGCATATTACAGCAGTATTATCTATCTATCTATCTATCTATCTATCTATCTATCTATCTATCTATCTATCTATCTATCTATCTATCTATCTATCTATCTATCTATCTATCCTATCTATCTATCTATCTATCTATCTATCTATCTATCTATCTATCTATCTATCTATCTATCTATCTATCTATCTATCTATCTATCGCAGATATTTGAACTTGAAGTGGAATGTTTTTAAATTATGACCTGTGCCACAGAGAGAGAGAGAGACATTGAATCTGGGTTAGTTAAGAGTACTGGTCTGGTTAGTTTGTGGAGATTTACTTTGGGACAACTCGTGTTGTTATTGGTGTCAGTAAGTTGTATGACCATGTGGCCCTTTCTTGCCAGGGTGCTGCTTGGTGTGCAGCGTTAATGAAGTTTATGCATTTCTAATGAGGCCGGGCTGTTTTAGATCTTTCATATACTTTCCTCTGATGTGTGACACACACACACACCCACACACACACACTTAAACATACACTTAAACAATTTATAAGGTTTTCTGCCAGCCATGACATCAATAACAGAATGTCAGAGAGGTGACTGCTTAGTGCAGGGGGTATAAACCTGGAAATGAAAAAGAAAGGAAAAGTTAAAACATAAAAAACACATAACTTCACACATAATGTGTCATTAGGCAAGAACTGGATAAAAACCAATCCAAATCACATTTACATGTACATGTACATGTCCATCCGTCCGTCCATCTGCTGTGCAGATTTGTAAACACCTCTATCAGTTATGCTTTTTTTTGTAAGTTGAATACGGAAGGCGTAGGACGTAGTGTAAGCATTTTAAACTGTGAGAGGCGTTACACTTTCTTCGTAAGTTGAATACGGAAGGCGGTCTGGCGGAAGCTAGATATTTTACTTTATAACTTGTTAAATATGGATAAGTTTCTTACACAAACCCATCGCTTCACTTCAGAAGGGCTTTATTAACCCACCGGAGCCCTGAGGAGTATGTTTATGATGAATGGATGCACTTTCTTGAGCTTCAAACTTGTTGGTCCTGTTCACTGCCATTATAAAGCTTGGAAGCATCAGGATATTTATTAATAATATATATATATTTATTATTAATAATAATAAACTCCGATTGTGTTCATCAGAAAGTAGAAAGTCATATACACTTGGAATGGCTCGAGGGTGAGTAAATCTTGGGGTATTTTTCATTTTAAAGTGAACTAATCCTTTAATTTTAAGCTTTAGCCAATCATTGATGAATTGATGAGCTATTGTTAAAAAACATTTCTTGGATTAAACAGCTGTCAATTTTAAAAAAATTTGTGAAAGTTAACCAAAGGTGTTTTTCCCATTGTATTATGTTTCCCTTACCAGAAGGACAAAAAAAGAGAAGAAAACAAAACAGTGCCTTTTTATACTTGTCAGACATTCTCTCAACAGTACATGCAGTGAACTTAGCGAGAGAGATGTGAACTGGAAAGCTGTATATGTGGTGATTAGAGCCCTGCACATGTAAAGGAAACTTTAACGGTGGCAATATCTCTCTGTAATGAGGCTGATAACAGGGTTGTATTGTGCCACAGCACTGCAGTACCTGCACTGTGACTTTAACGAGACTAAATGTGGCACCAATTTAAACCACAGGGTCTTTACACACACACACAGGTTAGAAACCTTTTCATTGTTTTCAGCTTTGCCTGGAAATGCCATTATAGAGCCACTTTTTAACTGTTTTATTTTTCATGGATGCTGCTGTAAATGTGCTGCCCGCTTTTCAATGCATGTATTATTTCCTAATTGAAATTGAAAAGTGTTATGTATGGCAACAGTCAGTAGGCTTGACATACACCACACATTCTGTGCATGTAATCAGCCAGTCCTTAAAATGTATGGCACTTATGGCACTGAGAGTGTTAACACACAAACCAGCCTTTCAGTAATGACCTCCTTGGAGACATACAAATATACACACACACAGACATCCACTCTGCTCCCACGCTGCTAATGACTTTGAATAGTTCATAATTGTTTTTCCATTAAAGTTTGCTTTTCAAATGACTGCATCCTGTGGATGGTTTCTCGAGCAAAGCGGTCTTATGATTAATGGAATTTTGTTTATGGTGTTGCTTGGATTAGACCAATTCATAAAATGCAGAATTTCTATAAAGGCTGTCTGGCAGTGGTACCATTGTTTTTGTATCTTTTCAGAACACCAGCTAAATGCTGCTAAAATCTTTACATCCATTCATGATGTATCAATTTATACAGTTGCATGAAAAAGTATGGGAACCACTTGCAGAATCTGTGAAAATGTGAATAATTTTAACAAAATAAGAGAGATCATACAAAATGCATGTTATTTTTTATTTAGTACTGTCCTGAGTAAGATATTTTACATAAAATATGTTTACATATAGTCCACAAGACCAAAAAAAATAAATAAAGCTGAATTTATAAAAATAACCCCGTTCAAAAGTTTGGGAACCATTGGTTCTTAATACTGTGTGTGGTTACCTGGATGATCCTTTGTTTGTTCTGAGCAGTTAAACTGAGCTCTGTTCCTCAGAAAAATCCTCCAGGTCCTGCAGATTCTTCAGTTTTCCAGCATCTTTTGCATATTTGAACCCTTTCCAGCAGTGACTGTATGATTTTGAGATCCGTCTTTTCACACTGAGGACAATTGAGGGACTCAAAGACAACTATTAAAAAAGGTTCAAACATTCATCGATGCTCCAGAAGAAATAACCCGTTCAAAAGTTTGGGAACTTTTGAATAGGATGAAGATGTCCGCATTTTTCTTATTTTGTTGAAATTTCATTTTTTTTTTCCTTTAGTAATTTAGTGCCCTTCGGAAGCAACAGAAGATACTTGCACGTTTCTCGGAAGACAAATTAAGTACAATTTACCTTCATCTTCAAATTCAAAAAGTTTTCACCCCCCGGGTCTTAATGCATCATGTTTCCTTCTGGAGCATCAGTAAATGTTTGAACCTTTTTTAATAGTTGTTTTTGAGTCCCTCAATTGTTATTTTTTATCACTCCTGATTCTGACTTCTTCTGTATCCAGTTAAAATTTAGTATTGATTTATTCCCTTAAGGATGCAATGCAAATGCAGTCACATAACTAAGTGATGTGCGTAATTTAAGAGTGAACAGAGATACTTTACATGACCATGCTTTTGTAAAATGTATTAAAAAGATAACTTCAAAAAATAATTGGTAAGTGCTTTTTGGCAAGTTTTTTTTAATTTATCGATTGCTTCCAAAGAGTTGAATGAAGTTTCAGCAAGTGTAGCTTTAGCTATCAGTCTCATGTCTCTTTAAAATGTTAATAGCCTCTTTGTTACTAAGTTGCCTGTAATGTGTGATGTTCATAGGGTGAATAGTGGTTTTTAATGGCATGAATCATTGAAGGCTCAGATTAAAATGCACAAGCTGCCACTGCTTTAGTGTTGAACATGTGCCTGTTGCTGCAATTTAAATTACATTTGTCAAATGTAAACAAGGTAAAATAAAAAAAACAGAGGGTCGAGCGAGATATGACGGTATTGTTGTAGATATAATAAGAAATAATCAATGAATGTAATGTTAAATAACATATTTCCCCCCCATAATTTGCAGTAACTGTAGTGAAATGTCATTAATTCGACAAATTCCATTAATTATACGGCTAAATGAGGACCTGAAAGTCTTAAGATCAGCATAAATCACTTTAAAATTAGGCTGTACTGAGGTTGTAAAAATACTATATGGGACACGAGCCACATAGCTACACAGATACAAACACATATATTAACATGCACATATAGGCAGATGTCTTTAATGGCATTTTCTGGTCAGACAGAATAGAAAGGGTCATCTCTAAAACAATTCCCCCCTGACCTGTTGAGTTTACTTAACCAGGGACAGACAGTTTATCGCTGAACAGTTCTCCCCACTCCACTGAGCACAATTACAATCTACCGTCATTAGAGCCTCTCACAGGATACAGCTAGAAATCCAACTGATTCATGTGAGGAATGTGGAACACACACACATAGGCCTACACATAGTGAATTCAGCATTTACAAACAAACACACTCATTTGTGTTCATATCAAACATATAAATTGCCAACAGGCACACTGCAAAAAATGATTTCCTTACTCAGTATTTTTGTCTTGTTTTCCAGTAAAAATAACTACTGTAAATTTTTTAAATCAAGATACTTTTATTTGAGAGGCAAAATTGCATAAAATATTCTTGTTTTCTGAAAAATTTATCAAGTGAGAGTTTACACTGAAAACAAGAAAAATATCTGCCAATGGGGAAATAAAAATAAACTTTCCCCCCCTTTGAATTAATATTATTTTTCTGACCTCATTGGCAGACATTTTTATCTTGTTTTAAGCATAAAATCACTTTTATTTTTATACTTTTTTTCAGAAAACATACTTTAAAAAAAAAAAAATCTGAAGTCTTTATNTCTTTATGCATCGGAGTATATATATATCTTGATTTAAGAATGTTTAGATATTTGTACTGAAAAACAAGACAAAAATGCTAAGAAAATATATATATTTATAAATATATATTTATATATGAAAATAATATTTTTATAAATTAATATATTAACTTTTTTTTTCCATTGATAGGAAAATGGTTCTGCTCACAAATTAGAAATCTCAAAGCTGTACCCATACTGTTCTTGCTTTAAACATAAATAAACTCCTGAGATTTACCTATGGGATCAATGACATTTTAATATTATTTTAAGAAAGAAAACAAGCCGAGTGGGTTATCGCACTCAACTTACAGATCTGGTTACAAATCTAATAGGTGCTCAAATGTATTTTACTGGCAGGCAGCAGTATGGACGGCCTGTGGGGTCCTGTGCAGTTTTCCTCTAGAGTACAGATGGCCGATAAGGGGGGAGAAGCATACAGCAGTTAGACCAGACCACAGGCATTGCTTACAAACCTTGAATATACTATGCTCCATTCTCTCTCTCTTTCTCATTGATGCCAATCTCTGTGGATGGAAGAATACAGTAATAAAAACACATATTCCAGAAAAAGGAGAGAGATTGGTTGGGAGGCTGGGTCAAAATGTTCTTATCTTGCTGAGTTATTAGTAGAGTTGACTCTGTAATGAAGTCTTAATGCTGAGATCACTCCACAGCAATATTCTGGCCAATGACAGCTTGCCTTAGGCAAAAACTGTGTTTGCAATGAAAAATTAATAATGTGTATTCCAAATCCTTGCCAATACAGAACACTTGGGCCTTGAAAAGATTTGTAGTCTTTAAATACAGGGTGTAACTCTTATCCTATAGATCATGGAGGATTATTAGGAGGCAGAAGAATATAACAGCATATTCTGATTGGAAGAATATTGTTTTCAGAGCGTTCAGAAATGCACTGCAAAAAATGCTGTTCTTACTTAGAATTTTTGTCTTGTTTCCAGTCCAAATATCTAAAAATTCTTAGATCAAGAAGTATTTTCTTGACAAGTAAAAATTATTTTCTTGTTTTTAGGGAAAATAAGTCAAAATGAAGTGAGTTTTTCCTTAAAACAAGCAAAATAATCTGCCAGTGCAGTGGGGTAAGCAAAATAATCTTAATCCAAACTGAAAACAAGATAATATATTTTATATTTGGTTTGATATAAGATTATTTTGCTTACCCCACTGGCAGATTATTTTGCTTGTTTTAAGGAAAAACTCACTTAATTCTGACTTATTTTCCCTAAAAACAAGAAAATAATTTTTACTTGTCAAGAAAATACTTCTTGATTTAAGAACTTTAAGATATTTTGACTAGAAACAAGACAAAAACTCTAAGTAAGAACAGCATATTTTGCAGTGTGAGACAATCACATTGGAAGTATTGAAGGATTTACAAAGCATAAATTGTGTCCATATCAGTATCTGCCAGGATTCACACTCATTTTGTGAACTCTCTGATCATTCTTTCTTACGTAACTAACACTGCTTCCACAACTTGCCCTGCAGCAATCGTTTAATGCTGAAACTTGACTTGACTTGCCTTGGTGCTTAACTTATAGTACACTGCAAAAAAAAGCATTTGTCTGCTGGGCAGGGGGGAAGAACCGCTAACTGATTATTTAAACCAGCTATGACATCAAACCACGTTAGACTAGTTTAAAATAGGCATGAAACAGAACTTGCGATAATATTTTCTTCCCTATTGTGACATATATCCGAGTGAAACAGACAAGAAAAAATGTAGGACGGGACGGGACGGGACTTGATTTTGTCCATATTTTATTTTTATTTATTTTTTTTGGTCAAATTCTTTTTTTCTTCAGGTTTTTGAATTGGATTTGTCATCTTTGCTTTAGCTTACCTTCCTCTCTCAGTTTAAATGACTATCTGTCCATCATAGCAACGCCCAGGCCACAGAAGGGCCAGCAGACAGTAAGTACCATTGGGAGGAGGACAATGCCCAGTGGTGTCTGTCAGTCACTAGTTAGGCAGGAAGTGCCAATCCCATGTTTCTCACCCTCGTTTCCTCTTTGTCACAAGCTGTGGGATTTTGACCTAATGCCACTGCAGCCCCACTGCCTCTGCACAGCTGCCAGTATGACTGGAGAAAAGACTGGAGGAGAGAGTAGGAGAAGAGGAGAGAGGACTATTCTACCATGCAGTACATTTTCATAATCCATCTGTATTTATATACTGAATAAATATTAAAGTAATTTTTTATTACAAATAACAGAATTTTTTTTAATAAGTTTTAATTTTGTCTCCTTTTTCTTTCTTTCTTTCTTTCTTTCTTTCTTTCTTTCTTTCTTTCTTTTTTTTTCTTTCTTTCTTTCTTTCTTTCTTTCTTTCTTTCTTTCTTTCTTTCTTTCTTTCTTTTTCTTGTAATATTCCTTTAACTTACAAATGTTTTTTCCCCCCCACATGCCAGTTCCTTAGTGATATCATCCTCCAGGAAGTGTCATCATTTTGAAGGGAAAACAACAGTACAAACAAAAGCAAGTATTATAATTCACACATAAAGTGTCTGCTCTTGACCAGAGCATTTCTGAAAGTCGACTATACAATTTTATAGAAATGCCTCCTAAAATTACAGCACACAAACACACAGTGTTCACTTTGTAAAAGTTAGAGAGTCCAATATCAGGAATGACCCAGGAGTTGTCTCATTATTCTGATATGAAGAGGCTGGGGATATTCAAACTAATTAAATGGAGGTGAAGACTTAATATGATTGACATTACGAGAGATGCACACACTAAACCAGTAAAAGGGGGAAAGGTTAAGTGTGTTGTTTTCAGTGGAATACCATTGCTAGCAGATCATCTCAGGTGTTGTGCAAATGAAAAATGAATACCCTCAGCTGACTGGGTAATTGAATCAGCTAGCATGGCTTTTTATATGATTCACAAGGAAAAGTGTCTATTGGGTTTCATGCCAAAGTGGAAATGCCCAAGGCATGGGTGGAATCAGAGCACGAAAGAGAGGAAAGGATGGGAAGGAAAGGTGAAGACCCTGACATGTGTGGATTTTATTCAAAGGCCTGGAGGGTTTGGTTTATTGTGAGGACACTTTAGGTTGAAATATGTGATTTTTTTTTAAAGGTTGTGTGAAATTTCTTTAATGATAAAATACACCTATCCCAACTTAATATGCATCGACAACAACAAGCAAAGTTGATTCCGTTATAAAATTTTAACAAGTGTAAAGCATCCCAGCCAGTACAAAACAGCAACATTGGCTCAACCATCAGAATGACTTTGGGGCGGGGTTTTATTTTTGTCCGGACCAATGACAGTCAGTGTTTTTTGGGGGGGAAACCTGTTTGAAAACAGTCATGATTTTTTGTAATTTTTGCTGTTTGTGGATGCACCAACTTTATACATTTCACTATTAATCACTGCTATGGAGTCATATTTATAAGAGATAGCTAATTTATTTATGCAACAACATGTGCATGTGATTATATGTACTCCTGCAAAAATTCATAGCTGTTTTTGTCTGACAGCTTTCGTTAACACCCAGTGTCTCGGTGCAGACATTCATTAGGGGTGTTTATCTGGGCGAGATCTGACACAGTGGTTTTAGTTTTGAACATAACCTTAAAGCAGAATTTAATACAAATGAATGATTTTAGGACATATTGAACATGTCTGAACTGGTGGGCAGTTCTTCTTAGTTCTTATATGATCTTTCTAAATTGCCCAAAGCGCGTATTTAAAGCATCAAAGCCAACGTTTTACTTACAGTATATGCTTAATCCTTTCCATGTGCAACTTGGAATAGCTTGCCCATATATGATATATTGCATGCAGCTCATCTCTCTCCTAGTTAACTTACTGTTATTAATGTGAAGGCATTCAAGTCACATGAAAGCTGTTGTATGGTTTTTATAGGTCACAATGATGTTAAGCTAAACACATTTTTAACACCTGCACCATTACTCAGAACACCTTACAGCTTTCTCTGACATATTTTAGTGGCTAAAACACGCGCACACACACACACACACACACACAAATGCTTCCCCCGTTATCAAGGCACAAGCAAGAGTGTGTCCACCAGCTGGCTAATATTACACTTTAAACAAATTTTCTCTGCAACTATTTCCCAAACATCCCCTGTAGGTCAGAAGCACATGCAATCTCCCTTCTGTTGTCTTTCCTTTCTCCATTCCATCCTCCTTAGTTCTCCTTCTCTGTTTTTTCCCTAAAAATGAATATATTGTACAGTATATAATATCGTATTTTGCTCCACTCAAGACATCTCACACAGGGGTATATATATAACATCTCTCAGAGTCGCTGAAGTATTTGATTTATTCAGCTCAAGTTACATTTGATATTTTCAAAGCTGCAAATAGACAGAATGGAAAATTTTATTGCTCACAGGTTGTTCTCTCATAGCTCTGGAGACTCAAATTCTCAGTTATGTTTCATCAGCTTTGTCTTAGATTTAATATTCCTTAGGAGAAACAAAGATAGGAACAAATGAGACAGTTGTTGGCTTACAGTAAGAATATAGAGTCTGTAAAATCAATGTGGATAGCACAGCTCAGGCCCTGTTTACACCTCGTATTAAGATGCGTTTTGAAATCAGGAATGGTGAGAGAACATTGTGTTTGGTACATTTTTTTTTTTGTCTTCAAACCAAATTTGGGTCTTCAGCCGACAAAGTTTAAATCATGTCTGGTTAGTGCGCTTCCCATAATGTTTATGCGTTAGGTCAGTAGGTGAAGAGTAGGGGTCTTTTATGGCTGTTTGAACGCATTTGACCACATGAGCGTTTCCACTATGAAAGCAATCTGGTCTAATTCGACTATCTCTGGAAGTGGTGAAAATTGTGATTTGATCGACCAAAACTAATACCAGGTGTAAACAGGGCCTCAGATCATTTGATGTTGAAAGACAAGAAAATAATAATAGTTCTTCTTGAATTGTTTGATTGGATTGAAGACTTGCAGGTATTTTGATACTTTTTTGAGGGGATTATTAGTGTATTCTTTGGTCTTCATTTGATCACATTGCTGTCTAAGAGAAATAATTGAGCAATTATAAAAAGCTTTATTTATTCTTTAGATAAGCAGATGAATAAATCCCACTTGTAATCTCCCAAGAACAAACAAAAACGAACACTTCCAAATGCAGCGTTTTCATTTGGATTCTGGAAAATGATTAATGGGAACTCAGAGGAAACTGGTTTCCTGACAGATATCGACATGCCATTGCTGTGGAATGTGGATGATACGGTATGACACATTGTAAACAAATAAAAACACTGTAGTTGGAATGTGGATTTATATTTTAGCCAAACCTAATTTTAAGATGCTGTCAAAACACATATGAATTACATTACTTTTGTGTGTCGTTGTACATTCAAATATAAACACTCCCGTATAGATGTATTTCAGTTGTTTATCTGTTCTAACATGATGTCAACCAGACTTCTGAATGTCACTGCATATATGTATATGTGTGTTTATCTTTCTTGCATCTTTCTTGCGTTCTTGTTTCAGATCTCTGCCGCTCAGGTCAACAAAACACCTCGGCCACATCAAAGAATCCCACTGTCTGGTCTCTAAAAAAAATAATAAATAATTCTATGCACAGACGCTTGCCAATCGTGAAAAAGCGACGGGGTAAATAAACACATTACAGAATGAGAGAAAACTTTTCTCGGCTGATTACATGTTTTTAGTACAATTGTGGCTAAATGGATTTTTCCCGTTAAGTGTTTACTTATGGAAGAGTGAGACTATGTAGACTACCACAGTGTTTATTTACAGGGAATTCACTCAAGGCTGGTTGGAAAACGACCTGTGTTCGGTTGCATATGTCCGAAAAATACAAACAGCAGATATCAGGGCATCTTTCTGCCTGCTTTGTCAAAACAGTGATTGTTTTTAGTGCCGTGCCACAGAGGAGGGGGTGAATGGTTGGGTATCTGAACCAGTAAAATTAAACAAAGAAACATTAATGTTCTGATCAAGATGTGGAATTGTTCTGACTGTTGTCGGTGAGAATTAGTGCAGGGTGTGAATTTTACTTCTGGTTGGATGGAGTGCTTTTAATGGCCCGGTCGTGAAGAATGCTGAAGTTTCTTTTCAATCTCATGGGGAGTATGAGTAGGAATGTGTACTAATGTGTGTCCATACATTTATAAAGGCTGTGTGATGTGAAATGAGAGGGAGTAATGCTAATGCTAAACTCAGTTTGACATCAAAATGTCTTTGTTTAGATTGTAAAATGACCCTGTCCTAATATGCACATATATGCACAAGCACACAAATACCGTTCACATGTATATGTCAAGCAGGGGAAAAGGACTTTTAACTGTCCAAAAGATGGGCAGTTTGTTAAAAAAAACTTCTCTAATGCTGATAAATTAATTCACATTTTCAACTAATCTGCATTTCCATCTTAGTATCATACAGACAAACTGCTTGAGTCAAGTCAAGTTCTTTATTTCATAGTACAAAGAAATTCCTTGCAATACATCCAGATACTTAGTAGGGAATTTACACACAGAAATACAGAAGGGAAAAGACTTGCACAAGCATCCCTACATGCATATATATAGTATGCAAATAATATGGTATTGTGTGATGTGCAAAACTATAGATATATTCATAGTCCTTGTAATGCAACAATACAAAAAACTGACCAGGAAATGCTCAACTCACATAAGAATAGAATAGAATATGTTAAATAATTAAAATCACCACATATGTTTTTGCATTATTTGGACTTAAGTTGCATTATTCAATTTGTATTATTCATTTTGTATCAAACCATTATGTCTTTGATTTACTGTACAGAAAACATTTCCACTCTCTTTTAAGGAGCTGTCTATGTTATACAGTAGATGGAATATCTGTGTGTGGCATGTTTCGTCACCCATTCCAAAAACCCTCAGTGGACCTTCATGGTTGATAAACCCCCCACAATTCCTCAAGTAGTTGACTCAGTGTGATTTCATTATTGATTCTTATCCTAATAATTGATAAGGCTGGATAACATGGCCTGTTACATTGTGGGAGTGCTCAGCCAGAGGCCTGGCTCATAGACTGTACTAATGGCATGATTGGCTAATCACTCTTTCTCTCTCTTAGCACTAATAAGTTGTTCAGTGTGGGGAATGGGAACTAAAAGGTCCCTTGGTGTAGTGTTGGCTCTGAGCCCTTAGTGCAGTAGATCTCCACTACAGATTACTGCAAAAATTACTCACAGATTTCTCTCAGCATTCTGGCTTTCAGCTACGACAGGGATAGATGGAAGCTGAATTGGCTTGCTGTTGGTAAATGAAGACTGTTTTATATCAAAATTTGAAAAATGTACTGCACTTCCTAGATTACACATTCAAACACTAATGTCCAAATCATATTCTATGCATATATGTGACTGTGAATGTGAGCATTTCAAGGTACAGTATTATGCAAGCTCAAATTTATGCATTGTTGCCTTAGGCTTAGGAAATGTTTCAGAACATGAATAATGTGTTGCATTCTCATCATTGCTTTGCTACAAATCATAAATGAGATCTCTCTAAAGTCTCAATTGTTTCTCTTAGACATCAATTAGATTAAAGGATTAGTTCACTTTCAAATGAAAATTACCCCATGCTTTCCCCCAAGGGATATTAATATCAAGAAATATTAATAAATATCCTGACGCATCTGAGCTTTATAATGGTAGTGAGTGAGGATCAATGAGTATGAGCTGAAGAAAGTGTCTCCATCCACATCCATCCATCATAAACATACTCCACACGGCTCTGGGGGGTTAATAAAGGCCTTCTGAAGCGAAGAGATGCGTTTGTGTAAGAAAAAATCCATAGTTATGAAGTAAAATATCTAGCTTCCGCCAGACCGCCTTCCGTATTCAAATTACAAAAAAAAAGAAGAAAGAAATGGAACTGGCATCGTGTCAGTTAAGCTTTTTCTGTAAGTTGAATAGGGAAGGTGTAGGACGTAGCGTAAGCTTTTTGAACTGCAAGAGTATTACACTTTCATCGTAAGTGGAATACGGAAGGCGGTCTGGTGGAAGCTAGATATTTTACTTCATTTTTATTTATTTTTTTTACACAAACGCATCGCTTCGCTTTAGAAGGCCTTTATTAACCCCCCAGCGTTTATTAATGCTCATACTCGTTGATCCCGCTCACTGCCATTATAAAGCTCGGATGCGTCAGCCAGGATATTTATTAATATATTGTGTTCATCAGAAAGAAGACAGTCATATACACCCAGGATGGCTTGAGGGTTCAAATTGAGACTTGCGATTCTCAGAAAAAAACAAGGTTATATCTCAATGTGTCAAATTAAATGTTGTTACATTTATCATCAAATTATTTCAATTATCTGTGCTATAATGTTAATGTCCATGTTAATGTTATACTGTAGCTCTGTACTCTATGTCAGCAACTGTCTCATTTGTGTCTATTTTTTATTTTTCTTAACTTTTAAAGAAACATCTGAGACAAGGTTGAAAATTCAAAAAAGTAATTCAACTAAGAACTCCACTAAGCCTCCTGAACTAAAAGATTTCCAATTAAATTTCCTCTGGATGCAAGAAAATATATCTTGTTTAATGGCACTGACATGTGAAGGTTACTATTGTCCCCTTTAGTTATTGACTAAAAATAAAAAATAAAAAAAAAACCTTAAAAAAAAAAGGTTTTGTCAGCTAGTAGCTAAGGTAGCATTTTTCTCTCTTTTTAGTACTTGGTGTACTAAAATTACTAAAACCGAAATAAAATTTTTAAAACCTATGCAGACAAATAATTTTTATTTTTTTTTTAAATTACAAAACAACAAAATTGCTAAAACTAACTGAAATTAAAATAAAAATTGAATTGAATTGAAATTAAAAAAAAGCTTTCCTGTAGCTCAGTGGTTAGAGCGTGGCACTAGCAATGCCAAGGTCATGGGTTCGATTCCAGGGATTGCACATACTCAGATACAAATGTATAGTGTAATGCAATGTAAGTCGCTTTGGATAAAAGCGTCTGCCAAATGCATAAATGTAAATGTAAATGAAAAAATGGAAAAAAAAATTCTAAATATTAATGAAAACTATAATAGTATCTCAGTAATACTAAAATGACACTGTCCCTTTGAGTTCTAAGGTTTGTTACTGTAGCACTTGCAATACATTAGCCAAGTATTCACTTCTTGGTTTGTTCACTTGCATGGAGTAAGTTTCTGGCCTAACTCACACATACACTTATAGACAATACACAAAAGGTTCTTTCCAGGGGAATATTCCACTTATTTCGTCTTTGGCAGCGTTTTGGGACAGCAAGCCACTTTTCTCAACAACACCCAGTTGTTTTTACACAGACTGTCCTGCATTTTATCCAAAGCACATCCCAAAAAGGTCAGTAAGCATTCAGCGTAGTCTTCAGCTTTTAGGAGTTTCTGCACCAGATTAATCACAATATTTCAGTTGCTTACAGTATATTTTGCCAAATAATACAACTGCATGTTATAATCCCCATCAAAAGGGCTTTATGTTTTGATTAATATACCCAGAAGGGCAGCTGAGTTTAGATTTACTTTCTGAAGTTCTTTGAGTGCAGTATGTCATGATGAATTCTTGGGAAGGGGAAAGTATAGCAGGGCTCAGTTTCAACCACATGTATGTAATGCTACTCCAAATGTGGAAGTGAAAAATCAAATCAATTGAAGGGTGTCATAGCTCAGTGCTCTCTCTCTCTCCCACTCTGGCAGTCCTGCTGGCCAAAGGCTCATACAATGACTGAATTGTGCCTCACATTCTGTATAGTAACAGGCTTCTGAATTTATTGTATGTGTCAGCCTTCATAAAGAACTATGTAAGTCACAGCACAAATGAATGACATTAGCTATCGTTAATGACGTATGCAGCCAGAGAGAAATGACTCATATTGAGACCTCGACCAAGCCTTGATTTTACAGTGCAGTAGAGACTATTTTTCGGCGGCATTGGATCCATTGGTATGCTGAGTGCCTTTGAAATGAGACACAGGCAGTGTTTTTGAAAGAATATCTTCAATTCGCGTTGCTACCATAGACATCAATGATTATAGCCAAACTATAAAATTTTATCCCAGTACTTCTGTGATGATTTGAATGTTTGTAAAGCAGAAATTATGATAGTTGAAAAGACTGTTTGTGAAGATGTTTCATACCTATACATGACAACAGCTATCTCTGGCTCAATGGCAGCGATAGTCATTTAGGAGTAAGATCATGTTGGTGTTTGAATCAAGATTGATAGCTTTTAATGATTGATTGTGCAGCTTAAACTTATAGTGTAATATAATAAATATATTATACTTGTAGCGCAAATATATAAATATAGTATGGCCTGCTATAATAATTGTAAGTAACCCATTATAAGTAAAATCTAATTAATTATAATAAATAGTATAAGTATAATAAATAAGCAATAAGGTACGAGAGGCTGTGCTGTATCGTGAATAAGTCACGGCTAAAGGGCGTTGTTAGGCATGACTCGAAGCAGTGTGCCTGCAACCTAGCCTGGATGCCAGCCGAACTTAGCCCCGCCCACAACATTTTGAGGTCGGGGAGTTCGGTCTGGACTCGATCCGTAGAGGAGTAATTATGCCCGAACAGAAACTGTTCGGACCAATCACATTGTCAGGGCGATGATTGACAGATTATCACCAGAAACGTAATCAGCCACGTCATCAAAGAGCGCTTGGGTTGAATTAGTTTACAACAATGATGGCTGGTGTTGAAGAACCTGAAGAACTGAGATGTGTAGATTCCGCCATCGCGTCCGTTATAGACGACATCGACAGCGCATTAATTTTAAAAGAGGAACAGAGGACCGCCATCAAGGCATTTGTCGGTGGGAAAGATGTCTTTGCTAGCCTGACGTGGTCATACTCAGTTTGTGTGCAGTTGAGTTCTGTTGACAACTATGCGTCGCTCAACACACGTCACTTACTCTGTAGCTCTGATTGGTTGTAGGTCTATCCAATTGAGGTCTTTCCTGTATCGGTTGAAATACGCCCCCATAATCAAAGCCCAATGGAGCAGTATCAGACTCATATTCGAACTAGAATTGAGTATGACCACGTCAGGCTACCTGCAACCCCTTCAGCCGTGACTTATGCACGATACAGCACCAGCCTCGAGTACCTTATTGCTTTTATAAAATGGTTACCACACAATACAAATATTAAAGCCAAAAAATATATGTATCAATTCAACTTTCATGAAGTAAAATCACTAAAAGCCTTCCTTCCACCGGAAAAAATAGTCCCTGACCGTGAACAGCAACAGAAGTTACATTATTACGCCATTAGTTGTGGGCAAATACTGCCTTTATGAATGAGTCACTCAGAAGCGAAGACTTTTATATTAAAAAGACTGAATTGTTGTGAACACGGAACAAGATGCAACTGACAAATGCTTTGACTAGTGCTGTCAGTCACAGGAAAACCCCTTAACTGTTAAAAGGACAAGATATTGCAGTGGACATTTAAACAGATTTTTTTATTGTTCATAGGACTGACCTGAAGGAAAATGCTAAATATGAATGCAGGTAATAAACTCGCTCACTCAATCTCTTTCTCACAATACTCTTCTACATAATACAGTAAGCTTCAATGAACAATATCAATTGAGAACATACAGTTTACATTGCTAAGAGTGGTTGCCAAGGGTGTTGTGTAGTGATATACAGAACCGTTGTGTGAAGCGGTCAAATTGATTGACCTATATTGACCAATCAGAATCAAGGACAGGAACTAACCGTTTTATAAATAAAAATAAAATATTCTTAAAAAATAAGTTAAAATAATGCAAATCGATGACTTCAACAAATGCATACTATCGATTAACAACCTCGGATAGTTACAGTACATGTAAGTCTAGTAGGTCTGTCTTTAACGGTTAAGTTTTCATAAAAAAATACATTTCCCAATGGAGAAAATGAAATTGTGAAAATAATTTGAAATCCCCCATATGCCAGCAAACCAATGAGAACGTGGAACAATGATGATGATGAATAACAACAAAGTGTAGGCGCCAAAGCTGTTGTGGATCTGCTTACCCGAAACCCTCTGTAAGTGGCACAGATTTAAAGGAATTACAGTCAAATCACAAAGTGAAGTGAGTGAAGTGACATGTGGCCAAGTATGGTGACCCCTACTCGGAATTTGTGCTCTGCATTTAACCCATCCAAGTGCACACACACAGCAGTGAACACACACACCGTGAACACACACCCGGAGCAGTGGGCAGCCATTGCTGCNATGATGATGAATAACAACAAAGTGTAGGCGCCAAAGCTGTTGTGGATCTGCTTACCCGAAACCCTCTGTAAGTGGCACAGATTTAAAGGAATTACAGTTGTTTGGCAAATAAATAAATGACGGACAGTTACATATATTAACATTTTATTATGTAATCTTTATGTTGCACCTCAAATCACAAAGGGAATCTATCTAGCAATTTATAGTCACTGCTGGGTAGTAATTGATTATATGTAATCTGGATTACGTAATGTTTTATTGATTCACAAATTGGGGCAGTCGTGGCCTAATGGATAGTGAGTCCAACTGGTAACCCAAAGGTTGCTGGTTCGATTTCTTGAGCAAGGCACCTAACCCCCAATCGCTCCCCGGGCATGTGTGTGTGTTCACGACTCACTACTCTGCTCCTAATATGTGTGCACTAACTTGAATGAGTTAAAATATTTTTATATCTTTTAAATTTTCCTTTCTCAAAAATTTTGTGGAAATGCACACAGAGAGTGGCCACTAGTCAGGGGACTATAATTACATGGAAAATTGAGATGCCGCACAACATAAACAAATAAAATATGTAATCTTTAGTTAGTTTTATTTGGATTGTTTTTATTTATTTATTTATGATTTAAACCTTTTTTATGATTTTATGATAAGCTTTTCATAAATGTATGAACCACCTGCAGTTCCTTCCCAAACTATAGTTAGGGAAACCGTGACGTAATGTAATGTTTAATGCACTTCATGTTGTTGATTACAAAAAAAGTTTAAAACATTTATTTCTCTCAAATGGCTTGGGTATGCAGAGCATTCACAGCTTATATGGACTGCATGGCCCTTACATAAAGTATATATACAGTACCTATCAAAAGTTTGGCCCACGGTGGAGTCAAGAAAGCGAGGAGCCATGGTGGAGGCTTGGCAGCTGGAACAAGGGGACGACTGACTGAGATGGAGCTACTGGCTGTGGAGACCCAGGCGAAGACAAAGAACAGAAGGGACTATATTTAGACAATCACTCTCCCAATCAATCAGCACTTCTTCTTCTCAAACTCCAACAGTATTCCCTCAGGAACTGACGTTGTTACCAGCTCACACACCTGGTCAGATGATTCTTCGGGCTTGGGTTCTGGGACAATATTTACCTCAGGCTGTGGCTGTTGTTTTGTGGCGGGCTTGGGCTCTGAGTCTGGGGTGGGCTCAGGCTGGTCTGTCTCTGGGCTAGTGGTGGCAGAAGGTGCGCTGTTTTCCTCCTCACTCTCGCAGATGGTAAAGGGGGAACCGTTGGGGAGGAGTACCCAGTCCACGTACTTTTATAATATCCCTCGAAAGTCTGTCACATGGACAAACCTGCAGTCAGTCGTCATCATAATACACAAGATGGTACATTCCAAGAAAGCCTGCATGTGGGCCTGGTTCCCCTGCAAGAGGAGAATTTTAAAGGCTGCTATCCATCTTTTGATCACTTCTTCTGTCACAGCTGGGTAGCAAATAAAGATGAATGCAGGATCTAAACACAAGCAGTATTTATATGTATAAGTTATATATATGCCGATGCCGACGAACTAGTGGTGACGAAAGCAGACTGCGGGGTTGGCTCACGTCGGCAGCGTCTGTGTCCAAAGTTGCCCTGACACACCAAACCGACAGCCGACGGCCAAGTAGCACGTCCGTTCTGCGCCTGCATAAGATGAAATGCCTTTCCGTACCAGCAGATGGCAGTAGCTGAACAGCCAATCAGAATGATCAGATGGCCCGACGGAACGACGAGCTCCGACGCCGATTCAACATGTGGAATCGGCCGAAAAAAAGCAGAGGAGGACCAACTTCAGCCGACGGTGCAGAACACACTGAGAAAACTTAGTTCGGCCAACGAACAAAAACTGCCTGACGGCCGACTGTCGCTTGGTGTGTTCCTGCCTTTATTTACACTGAATTTAGGAAAATTGAACAGGAACAGAACAACCAGCTTAAACACACAGGTGAATGAAACTAAGCCTAAATTAACAACAGGTGTAACACATAACCAAATGTTTTCGACAGCAGCATGTCTACTAATAGCGAAGCTGTACGTTTAACTGCTTCAAAAACAGCAACGTTATTATCTCGCAACTGATAAATGATGTGTAGCTTTTCAGTTACTTAACTATTTTAGGCTACTGATAAAGTTTCTGTGCTTGTGTATATTTCCCTGTGTGCTTCTGTACTGTATGTGTGTGCATTCGTATGGGAGAAAGATGGGGAGAAATAGTTTGACGTTTTTATCATATTATTCGTTATATTTATTTGCTTGGTCACTGGTCAGTGTGTTTGTGTGTTTTTTATTTTATTTTTTTTATTTTGCTGTTGTAGGCTGTAGGAACCTTAGAAATAATAGAAATAATTTGAAGTAATATGGAACTGTAATGCTGTTTCCTGAAAAATAATTGCACACCTTAGAACATTCATCAGTCAATCAGAATCGATCATTCAACAGCCCCATATAAAATGGAAGTTATTCATAACTAATAATGTTGTGCAATGCTGGTCAGTCGTGCCATCTTTTGACATCAAACGACATGCTGCTGAGGTCGGACTCGGGATTAATTGATATAATCCAAGCACAAGCGCCGTTCTAGTCATTATTTTCACGTATGGGGGCAATGAGATGTCTGGAACGCAGCGTAATTCTCCCGCATTTTATTAAAATCGAATAGTTAATCTTTTTTTTTTATATATATATATGAACATGACAATATAATGAAGACATGTTTTGAGACCAGTGGAGACTACAGCGCGGAATAAAGCCACACATACCAGCCTCTGGTTCTGCCGCTGCCTCAGAAGACAGTAGTCCAGTATATATATAATAGAAATATTAATTATAGCTTACAGATAAACTGAACCAGTCGATAAATAATAAATTAATTGCTCGACTCAAATGACAGTATCTCCAATGTTTGAATATGTTGAAGCATGCTTTGCTCTTTCGCGATTCCAGCCCTCCCCTCCCTGCACGCGGCGCTAATTGGCGCTCTCTGCTCGAGCCAGCAGACACGAGCGCCACAGACGCGGATACCGCAGCCAAATTCACAGAGTCCAGTCACACTGAGAGAACAGTTCATTAGTCTTTTTATTTGTTTTCGTTGTGTGTCTCCCCTCAATTAAGTTAAAGAGAGCTTAGATGAGAACAGCGGACACGTCTTCAAGGTATATCAAGCATGACTTTGGATAATAACGGATCTTGAAGTGTCAAACTGCGCCCCAGACTTCCAGAAAATAACGACAGACACCAGCTCTCACAGGTACCCTTTATTATTAATATTTCCTTATTTTATTGCATTCCAGTGATAAATATTGGGCAGAATAGCACCAAAACCTAATCAAAATATCCATCTTCAGCAGTTCAGACATATTTTGATGAAGTTTTAAGGCGCATCACTCAGAGTAAGTGACAGTTTGTGTCTTATGACGGGCGATTGTCGAT
>RJVU01053773.1:4068452-4090086 GCA_003731715.1 Anabarilius grahami
GGTTCAGTTGCAGGTGGTATTAGAGGATTGGGACTTGTGATGGGCGTAGCATGTGCGTAGGATGTAATTTTAAGTCTCAGAAAAGTGTGTTCTGATGTAGGCTCCATGGGGCAGACTATGTGGCATTATGTCACCGAAGTGTGGACTTGAAGGAGGAGGACCACAAAGGCTTAGAGCAGCATTTGGCACAGTGTCATTATCATTCTAGAGAATTTACCTCATGTCAGAAGTAGTTTTTAAATCCCTATCTAAATTTTATCAACTTTTAGAAGTAATCTAGTATATTGATTGCCTCAAAACATGGATTAAAATCCACAAAAACTCCCATGGGTGACTTTAAATTAAGGAAAAGATTAATAAGGTTATGAAAGTAGATAAGGTTTGTTTTCAAACGGCTGGCCAGATTTTCTAGTGAGGAATGTTTAATGGGAGTAAAGTGTGTCTGTCAAGGGAATGAAAGATGGGAGATTTTCAGTCTGCCTCTGGTCCTCCTCACACGTCCACGCCAACAGCTGAGCTGGGATTGGCATTAACTCTTGACTCTGTGGTTCTTCAGAAGAGTAAGAGGGCTAAAGTAAGTCAGGACATAGTACTTGAGTGCGTTAGAGAGGGCTCTTTCTCTTCCCAGCGGTATTTCCCTCATGTTAACGGGCCGTATAATACCTCTCTATGATGCACGCAGACTTTATGGAAACTCTCTCTCACACACCCACCGTTTTATGGGGTGAGACCAAGAGAAAGTCTCAGTCATAAGCCAGATGGAGTATACACACACTTTACTGACCATGTGAGTGTGTTTCTTATTAAGTATTGACTGATTAAAATAAATATTAGCAGTTCATTTATCTATATTGACTCTTTTTTTTAGTAAAACACGAGCATAGCTGTTTTTATTTAATTTGCGTGCACAAGCACACATGCCGTACAGTATAGTTGTACCTGTGTTCTCAATATAATGTTTTGCTTTGCTTAGTTTAGCAAGCTGGACTTCTGACATATATTTGAAGAGGAAAACATGATACCAGAGAGGGTGGGGAGCTGGATTTCCTCTGTGTATGCTGAAGAATCAAAGTAGGGCGCAAAGTGGCAGAGTGATGGATTCTAGTTGCTGTGTGTGTGTGTGTCTGTGTCTGTGTCTGTGTGTGTCTGTTCGTGTCTAAGTGTGTTTACTGTACGTCTGTGTAGCATAGTGCCACCTGGGTGTTAAAAGGCTCTAGCACAGAAGTGTGATTTTTTTTTTTTTTTTTTTTTTTTTTTTTTTTGACTTCTGTCTCTCTTTCTCGTACATTTTCTCCCTGTCTGTCTCGCCTCACCGTCTCTCCTCACTACATCAGCAGTATATGAGGCATTAAGACAAATCAACCTTTGATTCTTTTAAATCCCAGATTTCTTGACTCATTTAGAAGGCAGAAGGCTGTGGCCTAGCGCAGGAACTTCTGTTTAAACTCATTGAAAGAAAAGAAAAAGTGATGCTTGCCATGCAAAAGTGCCATCATAATGCTAGGGTCATTGCCATGTTTGTTAAAGTGACTGCAAGGGTTGCCAGGTCTGCTCAACAAAACATGTATTTGATGGATTTATTCCATCAAATACATGTCATTTGAGTCAATGAGGTGAGGTAGTTTTTTTTGTTTTTTTGGCCTTAATAATAATAAAAAACAAAGATATGACATCCAAAGTATGTAAGGTAGTGCACCTAGATCTCTTTCATTGAATCCAAAAGGTTTTAATTATATTTTGCTACATATAAAATAATTTTTTTTTTAATTTAAAGATTTTGAAGTGTCAAAAGGTCATTCGGTTTAACCGTCCAAAGGCCAATATAGCCATTTCATTTGTTACTAAAATATATTAAAATGTAATAAATGTATATATTTTTTATTCTGGCATGATTTTATAACATCCTATATCAACATAGTGCAAAATGGTATTAAAATTATGTATAGAAGTCGTTGCTTTGTTATGAGAAAGAATGTCTGGAAAAATAAATTTCATTGATGTCTTTCGGAGTAACCAATGTAAAGGGACCATTTTAGATGAAGTCATGCGGTCAGTGTCATGTGACAGGATCATCGTCATTCGGTATTACCAAAAGTGACATTCGGTAAAACCGAATGACTTTTTTGTTGACAAATTTTTTCCATCTTGTAAAAAATGACAACAGCAGCAGATTAATTATATCTCCATTATGTTTTGTTTTTTTACACTTTTAAAAACCTTATTCGTCAGTGACCCATTTCTCACAGCTGATTGGTCCAGTTTTGATTTGTGATCACTTACACGGAATAAAACCTCCTCCAGATGGTTTTGGTTCCATGTAGTGTAAGTTACCATGACAATGAACACCACTAAAAACCAGTCCATCTTCTTAACCCCGAAAAAACAGAGTTTGCTCAAACTTAACTTGCGTAGAGTCACTAAAACTGGCTTCATAAAATAGGCCATAGGTTTTATAACAGATCTATTATGTTTTGGACACATACAACCCTAAGTGTGTGAATGTTTGTATCCTAAAATGACTGTGTTCAGCTTTGTCTCTCTCAAAGGGCTCTTGTCAGCGGCCTCACACACCTGAGCACCCTTGATAGAACACAGAATGTCAAATCCCTCATCTTTTATCCATCCTTCACACGGCCTAAACCTTAGACCATCCGCCCCCTCTTCACCTGTGTGTGGATAACAGTAAAGTTTTTAATCCGCTCACTCCAAACACAGCTAATCGACTGGAGGCATTATCCGAGCACTTTGTCTGCTCTCAATTACGGCTATGTAGGTTCCAGGATGTATCGAATTACCCATAATTCCCTAAACATGTCACTCACAGACAGACAGACAGAGTGTCAGGTATTCCAGGCATATAATGAGGTTTGGGAATGTTGGCAGGGAGGAATTTCTTCACCCTCTTTCTGCTCTCTGTCATTAGATATGCACCTGGCTCTCCTTGAGCTAAGTGCAGGTATGAGAGCTAAAACATGTCCTCCTTTAAAGATAAGAAGGGGGATTAAAAACATATCATTAAACATGGACTTGGCTCAAACAAACAGGTCTAAAGACAGAGCTTCGCCCTTTTTAATGTTTGCAGAACACAATTGAAAGCTTTTTTTTTTACTGTACTCTTTCCTCTGTCTAACATTGTGGCGATACTTGATATATTTTTCATTTGCCTTTACCATAACAGTGCAATGATCCATGGATGAGGATGATGATAACCTTCATGAACGGCTGTGGATATAAAAAATGTCAAACTTACAGACTGTAGGAAACAGTTGTTGAGGATTAGAAAAGATTAGAAATCGTCTGCTTTCGTGCTGTGTGATTGGGTGTTTAAGTTGAGGCCAAAGGACTGTACAAAGTGTCATGCGAATACTATTCAATGAGTTGAACTAAAGTTCTGCTTTTACTTTCGCTCCATATGTAAGCTGTTAAGCTATGACTAGAATATTTTTTATTTTTTTTTGTAAAAGAGTAACTTTTTATATCGGTCTGTGTAAATGCATACAGTGAGTATGTCATTGCGTTTATGTGTACGCTGAAAATACTTAACTTAGAACCAGTAGTAGTAGTAGTAACAGCTGATCATGTGATCTCAACGTGGCACACATCCCATAAAGGGACACCCCATGTAGAATAAAACAGCTTGTTCTAAAAGACTGACTGGAGTCTGGAGACTGATATCTAGAGTCTGTATCTCATGTGAGCACTATTTTAATGATATTTCTTTAAATGTATGTTCATTTCTTCATGTAGAACTTTTCTAATTAGCAAAACTAAAAACACCTTTAAAGGATTAGTTCACTTTTAAATAAACTTTTCCTGATAATTTACTCACCCCCATGTCATCCAAGATGTCCATGTTTTTGATGCAAACATTCCAGGATTACTCTCCTTATAGTAGACTTGAATGGGCACCAAACGATTGAAGGTCAAAATTAGTTTCACTGCAGCTTCAAATTGTTCTACACGATCCCAGATGCAATATGCTAGTTCAATAGTATATAACAATTAGTTCAAAATTTGACCTGTGGAGGGCAGTAATATGCTTAGCAGTGTCTACACTGCCGGAATTCTAATAAAGAAGAAGAAGAGCGCTAGTTCAAGATGAGCATTTAAGGTTAAAACTTATATAATTTTCAATTTTTTTCAGAAAATGAGCAATGGTTTCACTAGATAAGACCCTTATTTCTCATCTGGGATCGTGTAGAACAATTTGAAGCTGCAGTGAAACTAATTTTGACCTTCAACTGTTTGGTGCCCATTCAAGTCTACTATATAGAAAAAAATTCTGGAATGTTTTCATCAAAAACTTTAATTTCTTTACGACTGAAGAAAGAAAGACATGGACATCTTGGATGACATGGGGGTGAGTAAATTATCAGGAAAAGTTTATTTAAAAGTGAACTAATCCTTTAAGTTTACATTGTGAAAATATGCTGCATGGTCTGCACTGTAAACATGGAAATTGGTTTTAGTATTTCTAAGAAAATTGATTATTGGGAAACCACGTAAACAATAAATCAATTGAAAATATAATTAATAATAGAAATACTAATTGTAAAAACGTTCACTTTACATTTACACCAGTAGTACCTCGTGTAGCTATGGTGTGAAACCTTCATATGAATATTAAATAAGGACACATATTAAATTTATGTTTACAATTTCCCAAACTTGTTGGCAAAGGTTATTTTCACTAACTTCTTTTACTGACCACAATTGCTAGATATTTCCCTTATATATTAAGGAAAATTACTTATATTACTACTTACATTTTGTGTGAATAGCATCATGTGTGAAAAGCATCTTTACACTACAACATTTTTTACAGTAGTCTGAAGAAATGCAGTTCCTATTTATACTCACGCATGTTTGTATACCACTTACACTTAGTATAAATAGCCTTTTCTTTATTTTGAGTAATTCAACTTTAGTCATTTAAATACAATTAGAGTCATGTGGAAAAATAAATGAATGCTGCCAAACTAACTTAGCTCCATTTCAGTTCAATCAAACCAAAAAAAAATTTTTTGCTCTTTAAAGAACAAAATAGTAGCTGTACAGATGGCGTTCATGTGAGCTGACACTAAGTATAGTAATATAACTAGCTTGTATAAAATATTGAAGCCAGAAAATACAGCCATAAATCCGCAGAGTAATTCTGATGGGGCAAATGATAGGATATTATTTATCTTCTCTAAAAACCAGTGTTGGTTTTAGAAAGTCCAACCGCCACCTTGAACATGATATGAATTTCTTGTGATGTAATAAAGACAAATTTTCGTTGTATGTTGTGATTAGTATATGAAAACATAACATGGCCTTGGTGTCTGCATGTGCTTATGTTGATATGAATATTATTTACACAGAGCAAGGGGTAACACTTACACCCGACTATGACCACAGTGAAAAGACTGACCCCTGCCAAGAACAACACAAACACGTAACCTGAGCTCATAATGATGAACTTGCTCTGACCTTTTGTAAAGCTGAATGATATTGTAGTGGACTATGTCTGTGTAGGAATCTGTCCAGGAGATGTTTGCATGACACAATAGCTGTGATGTCAAATCAGATGAAAAATGTGTCTTTCTGGAGAAGGAAGAAAACATAAAAAAAACATGGGAAAAAAGTTCTGTTGTTTGATATATGAACTTCCAAGACTCAGGCATTACCCAAGAGCTCCCATGCAGATTTTGTCGTGACATTTGCTCTCTGAGATAGCTCCCTCAGCCCCTTTAAATCTGCTCTACATTTCACGGATGTTGTATAATCCATCATAATCAAAGCTATCTGTGATGCCTTCGTATTCTTTAAATAAACAGAAGAATCTGACTTATCTTTATGTTAGATTTAGATATATGTATATCTGCTGTGTGTGTAAATGTGCAGTAATAGAGTAAATGTGCATGTCCTTAGTGACAATGTATGTCTTTGTCAGACACATCTAAAAAAAATAGATTAACTGTGTTTCTGTACTGTTTATCAATGCAGTGGATATAGCAGTTGGTCATTAAAATATATGGACACTATTATGGTTGGGCCGATAGACAATGCCATTGTCCATCGCCGATGACTGACAGACATCACGATGTTGAGCCGGCAACAAATTATAGTCCACTAGATTTTTTACACAAACTAAACTACTGATATTCAAATGGCATCCGGACCCCGGCATGTTTCCATCCAGACCGCAAGATGGAACGGTAGCACCATTTTACTGTTTCTAGTTGAAATGAGCAGCGCATCAAAACAGCTGTGCGGATCACACCACAAGCACTCAGGATCATTTGTGGTAATGATATTTCAGCGCTATAAATTCTACTAGTTTTATCTAAAGCCAAACGTGCTTCATTCAAGCCTTTTAAGCTCTGTTCACGTTCTGTCTTTCTCCAGATGCATGCCATATTAAAGGTGCATGTCCACTGGCGTGGACCAGAGCGAGCATTTTTAGTTAATTCCAATGGAAGTTGAGCTTAACTCTCAAACGCGTACATGATGATTAAACAAATTACCATAGTAACAAATGACTATGACCCCCCGCCCGATGTCATCGTCCATCGCAATGTTTCACTGTAGACATCGTCTGATGCCACTTTGTAAGACATCGGCCAAACCTAGACACTACTTGCATAAAACTCATTATTTCAATTAATATTCCACAAATAAAAAGGCTAAATTAGGGCTGCACGGTATTGGGAAAAAAAAACTGACATTGCAATATATTGTTTTTCTGGTGTATATATATATATATATATATATATGAAAACAACTTCACCAAATGACTTGAATAGCTCTATTTGGAAAGAATTTGAATGATTGGGGTGATTTTGTAGCGGAGTGAATCTGCATAGAAAATAATAAACTAATTACAAGCATAGTTAAATACAATAGAACAAAGAATGAAATAAACAGTGCTTTATTGAATAATCAAATGTAAAATAACACTGCATCTTCACTGTATAAATTAATCTTTGTTAAAGCTACAAAAGTGATTTTCTCTTCATCTTTTGTTTGATTAACATTAATGACACTGACAGAAGAAGGTATATTTGGCTGCTGTCACTTTAAGACCTAATGCACGGATCCAAAATAATGATACACATCCGTTTTCTTTCTTAATTTTTTACATTTACTTCAGACATAAGCGACTGTGTTTATGAGGATACTTGCCAAGATGTGCATTTTGACAATTTTGTGTGTTTGTATCTGTTCAATCACAAAAAGACAAGAAAGAGAACTGAAATCGCTGTTTGTGCATGCACAGAAGATAGCAAGCAAGTTCTGAATTGAATTCTCTTTCGCGTCTTCTCGCGCTTGAATGTTTAAACCCACTCACTTGTGGGTTTAAGTGAAAACTCACTTAAACCCTAGGCTAAATATTTATAACCTTTTATTGCACAGATCTGTCATAGTCCTCACAAAATATAGAGACCACAAAATGATGTAAACATTGCTCAGTAGGTGATTTAATATCTGACAGTTATTGTTGAAGGCCTCACTGACAAGTCTCTTAATTAATTTCCTTTAAAGCAACCCTGATATAAATCTACATAAATCCACTCGTTTCCCAAAAGTTGAAGTCTCTCCATCCCCTCATTCATTCATTCATTCATCCATCCCCTCTTTCATTCATTCATTTGCTGGTTCCTTCATTCAAAATAATGGGACTGTTTTGAGAGCCCCCACTCTGGAGTGTGTGAATCCTTGTTCTTAGTGATTCCCTGCTGAAGGAAATCTCCTAATGAAGATGGACTACAACAGTTTTTTCACTCTCTCCCACAATTTCATGGCACTCTGTTGACTAATGAAGCAGAGATTCAGACATGATCGTCACCCCAGCCGCTCAGCTTTTACAATACTGTTTGTTGTAGAAGCAAGAAAGGGAGACGGGGACAGAGCAGATGAAAGATGGTGTGAGAAAATAAAAGAAAGGCATTTGGAAGAAGGCTGAAAGTGGCTGCTCTCATCAAGCTGACCTTTTGTTTAGAGACAAACAGATTTAGAAAGCGAGAGAAAAAGTATGTGTGTTGGTGGACAAAAGAAAGGACTTGAATAGAGCAGCAGCTGATGCAGAGCTGCTGAAATGCATAGACATGCCTGAAAGAAACCACAGTAAAGCAGCTGAACATTTGTTTGGGATTTAACAAGTCCTCAACACACACACCTCCCACAGAGATGCCCAGCCACTCCCTTAGATGACTCAATCTAACTGTCCACTCCATCACAGGTCCGCAGCAGCAGAACTCTCCTCTCCAGTGATGAAAACTGCTGGGGAACCAGACAAAAAGCGCCAGAGGAGCAGACGTCAGCGGCTCCACCAGGTCGGGATGGGGTGGTTCTCCGGTGTCTGGTGGTCGACCTTGATGATGCTCTTCTTTTCTCTGCCCAAGGTGGACTGCATGAAGGAGAGTGTGCCAAGAATCAAACTTGGCTACAAAGGTAAAATGTGTCCTTATGTGACTTTCAAACTTTATTTAACATTCTCTTTATTCCTAAAAGCTTTTAATTTTCTTTGTGTCGATAATTTCTTTTTAGAATTATCTGTTAAATCTTTAGTGTTTTGCTGAATTTCCATGTATTTATTTTAAACATTTGCTGGCATGTTTGGCATTTTTAAAGGATACATTTTGAAGTACATTTTGGAGTGTGATGAGAGGTTTACAGCTCACTTGTATGAGGTCAATATTTAGACTGCACATATGACTGATTGAGCGTACATAAGGGATGTGCTGCGTATCACAGTAGCAGTATGCAAGTTTTGTATATTGTGTATACTTGACACACACACACACTTAGCTATCTAAATGATGATAATTGCCATAGACGTCTATTGTTTTTCATTTAAATGGTTATAGTTCAAATAATTCCTTAAAGAAAACTTGTATCTTTAGAATAATACTTTTGCTTTATGATTTTTTATTTTATTTTTTTTGTGCAAATGAGTATGTCCCCAGTTGTTTACAACAGTTTGGCTCACTCAATTGGAAAAATTGGAGAAATGATCATTTCTAGCGTGGTTACTCTAACGTGATGTTGTAGTGTGGCGCCGTCATGAAAGTTTATCTATTTGCATGCATTTTTTAAGCCTGACCAGTTTAAACGTTTAAGTGAAGCATTAAAGAGCTGTGAAAGAGAACTCGATCAATTAGGTACTCACACGCTGTCTTAGAGATTTTTTTTTTTAAACTGTCAAATAAACACAAATATATGGCAAAATTATTGTCTTGGCTAGTATTCACGTAAACACAGTAGGTTACATCTTAACTGAACATAAACAATTGGATATTTTGTCAAAATATTAAATCTAGGGCTGTCACGATTCCTCGATTAAATTCAAGTACTTGATTAAAAAAATTCCTTGGTTGCAATTTACCCATGTCGAGTAACCGGCAAAATACCGGAAGTAGCGCATTACACAGATGAGAATCCATGAACCGCATATTAGACCATTTTAATAAGGCTGCCAGATGTATTATAAACACTTAAAAGCCATTTTATAATATAGTGCTATTGTGAATTCACAAAGGCTGCGATTCAATTATTAAAAATATTCCCTGCGGGTTCAATATAAATATGCGCTTTCATTATTTTCATATGTGTAGTTTATGTGCGTCTCAGAGTGGCTCTGTTCACAGTAAATGCTGCTCCACATGAACTGTTATCATTTACATGAGCGCGTCTCAAACTCCTATCTCTGCATATGCTGTGAGTTTGGGTTGATTTTAAAATTCATCTGGGAATGCAATGTGTGCCATTTCATTAGATTTGTTAGGTAAATGATTTATAAATCTATACCAACACAGGAGAATACATCAATGTTTCTAAATATGCAAATCGTTCATCCGGATTTCAAAATAAAAGTTTAAACCCTCGCTTTGAGTTTGCATGTTTTGATGTCCTCATATTCTTGTCCAAGAAAAACAGTGGCTGTAGCATTTCTATTGTAAAGAAGTGGCCAACTATTAAAGATTAAGTAAACATTTGAATTAAATGTTGTTTGGTCAATAATAAACAAGGATTTGATCTGCTGTAAAGTGTAACAACACTCTGCCCTCTGCAGGCATTTGTTATAATACATGATGTGCATAAGATGATTGTTTTTATTATGTATACTATGCATTTTAACAGTGTTGTTCTATAAAACTGTAAGATTACTTGCTTTTGATACTTTATTTGAACCCAATATTATTGCCGCGTTGTTATTATATATGTATTTTAAGTCATTTGAAAGGTTTAGGTCTTTGCTTATGTAACGGACGTAGACTAGTAAGAGCTGTGCATGTAAATCTCACTCCCCTGATCTCAAGAGGTGCTCTGGTGACTGATGCTAGAGACTGTGGTCTTTAGTCTCCTTGTTAGAGTGCCCGACTCCCATGCTGGTGGACCCAGGTTTGAGTCCCGCTTAGAGTAGGGTGGTTCATACAGGAGTGGTTACACTTAGTCTATTTTTATTACCACTTAAAAAATATCTGATCACTCGATTAATCATCAAAATAATCGACCGATCACTCGATTACCAAAATAAGAGACTGTCCTCCAAAAAAAAACAAAAAAAAACAGTTTTTTTTAGCTCGTTTTTTAAGCACCATATTATGACCCATATTTACGTTTTGAAGTCATGCACCCTCTAGTGGGCGTAAAAATAATGGCAGTGTCGTGTTACGTCTGTCGTATGACTGTCATTACCAATCAAAATGCGTGTTCATTTAAATGCAGTGTGTGGACTTTTTACACCATTTCTCCTATTTCCATTTACCAAAACAAGTTTTTATTTATGACTACACCCACCTATATGGTCGTATTGGTTGGAGAACATGTTGCAAAATAATCATTAGTGACAGCCCTAATTAGATCTATGCATTAGGTCTTAAAATTTCCTGTAGCTCAGTGGTTAGAGCATGGCACTAGCAATGCCAAGGTCATGGGTTCGATCCCAGGGATTGCACATACTCCGATACAAATGTATAGTATAATGCAATGTAAGTCGCTTTGGATAAAAGCGTCTGCCAAATGCATAAATGTAAATGTAAATGTAAAATTGCAAGCCTATCACTCATAATTAGTTTCTTTGTTTTTTTATTACTATTTGCTTGTCTTCAATAAGCTTGTTTACTTGCGTTATATCAACCTTATTTCAAGCAAAAACAACTATATTATATTGTTAACGTGAAATAAAATTACTCATATCGTGGTTCCCCCTCTTGCTGCGTTAGAAGTTCTAGGACAAAATGGCCCTTTCATAATGAGAGGTTAAATAGGGCCACAACTACTTTGGTCTGGGATTTTACCTCACTGTAACTGGCTGCATCTAATTGTGGTATTTGCTAACCACTGTTGCATGCTGTAAGCGCACTCCCTCCCTCTACCTGTGGTTGTATTTGATCGCTCGACTGCAGCTGCGGCTTCAAAGGTTTGATAAGTCAATAAGGCGTTAACGCTCTGATCTCAACAGTGATCCCACGAGCACAGCACATTTTAGCTTATCACTGGTGTTACGTTGACAACACCATAGCAGTGCTACAATGTTTGGGAGTTAAGGGTAAGATAAACGTATGATGCTATAAAGTGAGTGAGGTGTAAAAGAAACATCTGTTAAAAGTAATAACATGTCCATACTCATGTGCAGTGACACATGGATTGTTAAAAGTCATGCATACTTTGTCCACAGATGTAGATGTATGATAAATATGCACTGAGCTTTACAACATCAGTAGCACCACTGGTTAGATACCATGTTCTGTTCCAGAACGTGTTTTTGATAGTGCTGACAATGGATAAAGTGTCCTTTTGAAATGAATGGTCTTTCTAACCAACAAGAAAGTCTTTCTCCATTTCTCACTTCTATGATCGATCCCTGCCTCAATTTGAAAAGTTAACTGAGTATGGCGTTTGTTTTATGCCACTGAGGAAAATAAAATTGATAGCTCCCTAAAACTGACCCAAAGCATGCCAGAACTACTGAAACAGAACCTCATCCATTTAAGGAAACTCACGCCAATAAAAATATGAGTGACTGTAGTGAGCGCCCTGTTTATTTTCAGTTTCTTTAGCATAAAAATCCTACCTGCTGTGCGTCAGTTTGCCATATTTTTGTTGCTGTGCTGGAGAGAATGTAATGCGAATGAGTGGAAAGAACAGACAGCTGCTTGGCGTATGTTAGAAATGATGCTTTGTGCATTGACCTCTGAAAAGATTTTCTTGACATTTCTACAATGAAAATCTGTACAGTATGTTGGTTTTCAAGTCCCATTTACAGTTTTTTTTGTCAGTTTTTTTCTGTTTTTAAGCATAAATCTAACTAGTGTTTTTAGTTGTATGCTTAAAACACACTAAAAATGGCAATGGTAACTTAATTTAAGATATATTTTCTGAAAGCAAATCTTAATCTTTATTCCAATTCCAATCTTGTTTTTCAGTTAGGATATTTATATATTTCACTGGAAAACAAAACGAAAATACTGATTAAGAAGTTATCAGTTACCAGTTAAAGCTGTCCATTTATATATATAATATAAGAGCTTGGCTTTAAAAGATTATCTAATCCATTTAGCTTCAGTGAACAGGTCAGTTTGATCTTAAAACTTGCTGTTCCGCTCCATGTTTGGTCCTGTTGGAGAGGATGCAGAAGTAGTCTTTCGCAATCCATCATCTGAGCAGATGCTCTCATAAAAGCATCGGCACCATTTCTGTGTCAGTGCACTCCTGAGTGTGTCAGAGTGTGTCATTATCCAGAAGTATGCAGGACTGCGTGCACACCTCAGGGCCGGTCGACAGTATGTTTTTCTCTAGAAGGAAGGCTAAAAGGTGAACATCTGATCCGCATTAGATAATGTTCTCTGGAGTCAAGTAAACAATATCCTTTCTGTCCTTAACATCACTCTTAAATGACAATGTCCAGTGAAACACATCAAAATATTATTTTCAGGTTGTGTAAATATTTCTATTAAAGACAGATTCCCTCGGCATGGGGGTCTTGAGTAAGGGTTATTGATTGTTTTATGAGTGGTATATTTTATTGTGTTTGACATAAAGTGTACATGTATGATGGTATAGACATGCATGAGTGTGAAGCGTTGTGCAAACACAAAGCCTAATTTTGCAATAGGAAAATAGCAATTTAAGGACTCTCAGTATAGTATACAACGAATTTATAACTAGATGGCTCCCAGTTGGCTGTGGCTCTCTAAACAGATGTAAAACAAGCAGGTCATAAATATAGTCATGCGTCTTCCTAATGTACTGTACACAGAGTTACACTCGTTTCCACTAGTTTGGCTCTCTTCCCAAACCACAGCCAGAATATTGATTACACCTGAGAGTGTAATCCTTTACCGTCTGAGAAATCTTAAAAGAAGTCATACTCTGTGACATTAGCTTTCACATGTGGCCCAGTTTCTGGTGAATAGCTGGGGGTGCCTTAATTTGTCAGCCCCTCAAATTGTGCATTACTTCATAGGTTTGTATTTCACTCATCAACCTTTATGCTTTGCTGTTGCCTAAAGATAAATGATGTACCTGTAGGGCTGAAATAGCTTGAAATGTAAAGGCTGAACTGTACAGCACTATGTAAAGACTGAACTGAATGGACAATACCTTCTTTATGTTTCCACAGGGAGTCTGTGTTTCTTATAAGAATAATTATTAAGCAACCACGATCAGCAAACCGCAGAAGTGTAGCATTACACTACAAGCTTATAAAACTTGACTTATAAGAAGTTCTTATTGAAGTCATTTCACTCTGTGGCCATTTTGACAATTGCCTTTCTAGTCATGGAAGTATAGCCCCTTTGTACTTGAGTGGGAATAGTCTGAAATTTCCAAAACAGTTTGCCAAGCTTACAGTACGTACGTTTCAACCAGAGTTGGGCAAGTTACTTCCAAAATGTAATACATTATATATTACTAGTTTCTGTCATTTGAAAGTAATTAGTTAGATTACAATATTACTGTATCTGAATTGTAATGCGTTACACTACTTTTGAGTTACTTTTGAGTTACTTTCACCAAAATAACCACAGATGTATGATGCATAAAGTGCTAAAATGTAGTATATTGCTGCTCATTATACATCCAGTGGGGGCTTGGAGATAACTTAAAATTAATTTAAATATATTAATATAATTCATTAATTGTATTATTAATACATTAAATTAAATATTAACAAACACCACCCATTTTCTGCGTGTTCTGCAAATGTTTCAGAGCAGCCCTCACCATTTTTCATCGCGCTGTGTGAAATACAGACTGAACGGCAGCTCAAAACACCCAACCGCATCAGTAACAGTATATACGCAAACTACATCTCTCAGTTGGATAAAGAAAACCAGTGACGCTAAAGTTTGGTGGATGGCGACTGTAATGAAGGTAAAGAAGATTACAGGAGTCATACGTTAGGTATGCGTGAGCCCGTTTTTGATGCACAAACAAACCGTGTATGACTGTATGTGTGCGCTCGCGGCTCACTGCATCTGTTGCTTTGTCTTGCCCGTGCACTCGTCCGGCGCATTCTTTCTCTTCTCCGACTCTGAAGCTCTCCTGGTTATCTTAGTGTTAGCGTGGCACGGGTCAGGTGTATTTTCAAGTGCTATTGCCTATTTCTAGAAAGTTCCCTCAGTGCTGCACATAGATTGCAATATTGCACTTGACTATTACGTTCTTGTACTTTTCTCTGAAATAGATTATTATCTCAACCATCGAATTCCAGCAGCAGAAAAAAATAGACATACTGTTTTACCCGCAGATTTTTTTTTTCTCTTGTGCTGGAATGTCTTGCGGTGTTGGTAAAAAATAAAACCACTTAATTTCGGGTAAAAATGCATTGTGCGTTACTGAGATTGTAATGAGTAGATTAGCAAAATTGTATTAGTAATGCGTTATATTACTGCGTTACAGCAAAAAGTAATATATTACCCGTAAAATAATTACATTTGTAATGCGTTACTCCAAACACTGGTTTCAACATATATCAAATGTTCACAAATCACCAATGTACCAAGGGTCTTCTACTGAAATAAAATGTATGTATGTATTCATACATTCATACATATTCATTTATGCCTATGTCTAATATTCTCTTGTCCGTACAATGAATGTGAATGGTGACCGCAGCTGTAAAACAAATATTTGGTCAATAATGACTTAACTTCGCATATGAGTTGTCTGGACTACTTTCACTACTTTTGAATTTTTTTGTCCTTTTTGGAGCTTGACAACCCTTGGTTTTTCTTCCACATCTGTTTTATGGAAGAAAGCAGTTCAAACATACTGCTAAATGTCTCCTTTGGTGTTCCACGTAGAATAAATCATATACAGGGCTCCAGACAAAAAAAAAAAAGAGAAGTGCCACAAAAGAATAAACATGTTTTAATTTTGTCATCATGTCACGTCTGCCCTCCTGTTACAACATCAGCATTTTCATTCATCTTGTGGATGTCCTGGGAACTAAGATTCACTTAAAGTAGGAACTGAATTGTTTTTCCAACTTGCATACAGTCACAAAGAATTGTTCTTTACACAGAATCTGAACCAGTGTCACAGACCATAATAATGTCAGCATCACTTGGCAAATGAGTATATAGGCCTCCTCCTAATGCATCCTTTAAACGTTGTTGTATGTCTTGCACACACCCAATCTATTTTTCTATTTTCTTCATTATAGAGGTAAATTTGGTGAAAGGCAGCTCTTCACATGCAATTATATGGGTGGTGTTGAATTTCATTTTTAGCTTCTTCCATTCTTTCTCATGTAGACAACAGGTTAAGTAAAAATATAAGGATCATGTGATATAGTTCATATATTTAGCAAAATGGCCCTTTCTGTAGTTATTTTTAACTAGCTGACGGACAAGTTTATGAGCATTGAATGGCTTTTCTGAGGTAAATTCGACATTACGTGACATTATTGTTCTTAAGCTGTTTAATACAAGCTCTTTCCAAGGTCGAAATGCTGATTGAGCAATCTGTCAGGCCACATTAAAGAGTGCCAAAACAACATTTATTGCTTTTATTTCGTGATAAAATTGTCAGAATTTGAAAGCTGAAAGTTTAATTGTTTACTAAAATTAACAAACACATTAAAAGTGAAATATTAAAGATGACCGTTAAGTACAAATCTTACTGCGATTATGGATGGTTGCACTACAAATAATGTGAAATTCAGGCAGTAGCCTAACAAAAAACAGCAAAGATTAAAAGATATTGAGAATCCATATCAGTATCAATTAAAAACGAGAATTGTTAAGGATTTGTTTGCGTCCAAACAGCAGACATTTATCTGTTGTAGTTCATCCACATTGTGTGCACGAAATAGACACTGCCTTCCTCCACCTTTACAGTACTTGGATGTACATTCATTGGCACGTCATCGTCGTTTTCTATCTCACTTATACTGGCACAGCCGTCAGCGCTGTTGCTTGATAGAGATATATCTTTCATTTTGTCATGCGTTTCTGACGCAGAAAGCTAATCCTCGCTGTTCCTGTGCGTATTTTGGCGCTTTGTGAGTTTTTTTTCCCACTACAACTTTGCTGCGCATTGTCTTATTTTATTACTTCAACACAACAAAAGATGTGATGGGGTGCTCATCACAGAACATGCAGGTAAAAAGGCACGCAATTTTTAATAATAAAATGTAAATTTATATTGTCGCCAGTGGCGATCTCAGCAAAAATATCACTCGCAAATTAATATTTTTTGTGGCAAATGCGACCATTTTTAATGCAGTCTGGAGCCCTGATATAGGTTCTATAATGACTTGTGGGTGAGCAAATTATTACAGTATTTTTTTTTTTTTAGGTTTTATTACTCTAAAGGCAGGCATTCTGTTATGATAATTGCCAGATTGTTGAGATTTCTGCCATTCCTTTTTGTGGTCGTCTCCTCCTTATACTTTCTCTGTAATTCATAGACTGCTTTGAGTTGAAGTGAGGGGTTTATTCTCCTGAGGGCTCCAGATAAAGCTCCAGAGCTCCAGATAAATCTCTGTAGACCTCATTGCTAAGCAGGGATCTTTCAGCAGGGCTCTGACCTAATACTGTTTGCAGAGTAGATTAGCATCAGCTAGTCAGGCGTTAGCATGAATGGGGTTTTATTTTGGAGAGGATTTTTTGTCTTGTAAATATTGATCAGAAATGACCCATTCTTGACCCTGCACTCCAGAGAATTAATAGTTAAGTCCTAAGATTTATTCAACTTCTTGATGCTCTAGATGCCCCATGACCCGACCACAACAGGGATGTTCAAACAATATTTGCGTACATGGCAGACGGCAGATGCCACGAGGTAGCAGTCGGGAGATATAAACAATGAACGCCAAATGGTGTGTGAATATGTGAAATTCAGAATTTAAAACAACAAAAAGAGGATCAGAGAACATAAATGAATCTACAGACCTGCTTTCCATAGTGTTTAGGTGCAAACTGCCAGATTTTCTTGCTTTGAGGCTGCTGGCAGATGGTTATGGTTGAGTGCATGGAGAGCAGAACATAGGGTGGAGAAATGTTAGGACTCTGTCCAAGTCTACAAAGACTGTGTGCTTTAGTCAAACGTCATGACGTGTTTCAAAAATATCTCAAGAATTATGTATCAAGAGAGTTTGGTTTGTACGCACCAAAGAGGATATGAACAATGTTTAACAACGTCACCTTTAGAGATTTTTCATCTCTCTTATGTTGGTGTTGATAGCTTGTAACTTTTAAGCTGATTTGTGTTATCGTGACAACTTTTGGCTCACCTTCATTGCATGCGCAAACGCCAATCTCAACCATATCTCAGCTGTCTAAGCTTTTAACCAGCATTCTTCTGCAAGAATAACAGAATGTGTCATTGCTCCCTCAGAGACCACAAGAGGTAAAATATGAAACATACTGCAAATGAACCATCGAGCTAATCTGCCTCTGTGTTGACATGTGAGAATTGATAGGTGGAGCAATTAGATCCAGCTGAATTCTTACAGACAGCTCAGAGGCTCTTGGTTTATGTTTGGCAGGTGAAGTGAGGTTTTGTAGACGGGTGGATGTTAAGAGGATAACATTTTATAGCCCTAAGGTTATTGATACTGTAGATTTGATTGAATATAGAGATAATGGAGCCTCTTAGTACATTAGAAAAATTAGAGGATGGGGGGTGGGTGGGTAGACAATAGGTGTGAGATGATAATATTTCAGATTTATTGAAATCTGACTATTACGCTATTTATTGATTTTGTGTTGTTTTCATGTTTTATGGGGACTTTCCATAGACATAATGATTTTTGTGCTGTACAAACTGTATACTCTATTCTCTCTACCCCTAAATCTACCCCACAGAAAACTTTCTGCATTTTTACATTTTCAAAAAAACAAGCGTTTCAGCAGACTTACTAGAGTTCTCCATTTTGTTTCATCTTTCAATTTTTTAAATTGCTTAGGAGAAATAAAAATAGAAACAAATAGAAACAAGACAATTGTTGACATATACTCATGAACATGCTCATTCACACAAAATTGCTCTGTCAAAAATAATATTTAAAAATAAAAATAATTACATTGTACTTATATATTTTTTTAAATACCTGCATGTAATTACATCTGTAATTAATTTCTGTAATTACATTTATAATTACACTGTTTACCCGTCCCTTGCACCTTAACCCACCTTTAAACCTACCCAAATCACTAAACTTGTCCCTATGCTTACCCGTATCCCACCTCAATAGCAGTAAAAGTGTTTTGCAATACAATATGAACTCATTAAGTACAATGTACTTATTTTTTGATGTAAGTACATAGTAGTTAAGGCAACCTAAAATAAAGTGGGACCAACTTTTCTACTAAAATTGCTTAAAGCACAAATTAAAATGAGACAATTGTTGATGTGCAGCCTGGTTCAGATAATTTACAGTAGTCTTAAAATTCTTGCATTAGAAAAGCTTCGGTCAACATGAATCTGTTTGTGCATACAGTACATTGTATTTATGTATGTGTATATTTGTATTGATGACCCTCATTTGACTTCTCCAGAGCTGATCCATTCTCAAAGTGTGGTGCCATTTGTGGGTCCCAGCCAGGGACAGCAGTTTCAGACAGTACTTTTGGATGAGGAGAAAAGCCGATTACTGCTAGGAGCCAAAGACCACATTTACCTACTAGACCCAGACAACATCAATAAACACCCCAAAAAGGTAAACACACACACCTTAAAGGACTAACACCTGCAGACATGCAGAATCAGATCTCCGAAAAGACATGTAAAAAACGTTATACTATGTGTGGTCTGGGGCAGAATTTAGCAAATTTTTCCATAGAATCATAAAGAAGAGCATTCAATCACTCTCAGACTGGTTGACATATTTCTTTCATTTGGAAAAGCAGCCTTACATAGTGTTTTCAATAGATTTGGGAATTAGAATGAAGTCTTAGAATGCAAAGTGCACCCACTACCAGCGCTGGGGGTAACACCGTGTCCTAACCAGATGCGATGCGATAAGATTCCAGCGAAAAACAATTTGTCTGTCCACATCAGACGTGACGCGAATATGAGACGTGATAAAGTCAATCAAAAATCACAGCCAATCAGAAGAGCGTGTGGGCGGGCTCTCTCGGCAAGCCCCCTTCACTCACAATGAAATGGATAAGTACATAATCAAATTCATGAATATTACACCATTTAAACATTATTAAAAATACATACTGAGTTACTGAAACAATTTTTGTCATAGAATACACTTGTCTGTTCTACTGAGCCCTGCACATGACATGATAAATCGTGCACACAATTTACTTAATCGCGTGTCGCTGTCGCGGCTAATTAGAACAAAAACTCTGATTAACATGGAAAAGATACCTTTTATCGCATGTTGCGGCGTTGCGTCTAGTTAGGACACAATGTAACGCATTACAAGTAATGTGAGTTACGTAATCAGATTACTTTTTTCAAGTAACAAGTAAAGTAATGCATTACTCTCAAATTTACAACAAAATTTCAGAGTTTCAAATATGTAACGTTACTTTGTAAGTAACTTTGTTTTTTCCATTTATTGACTGACACTTTTCTTGTCCCCATGTTGAGAGTAATCAGGACTAAGGTGCAGACTCAATGTGTGTGCTGTGCAAACATGATGGTTATTGTAGTTATATCAAATGTATGTTTTGTATGAGTGAGTGTTTGTAAACTAGATCCTGTATAGTACATTTTCTGAAGAAAAAAGGTGCTTGTCAGTGCAAATATTGCTGCCATGATCAGTGCAGTACTATGTGGTTGCCAAGATGTTGCTAAGTAAGTCAGAACCACTAATACATTTTATCCCAAAGTATTTGTCTATATTTTGCCAAACAGGTGCATGTTTTTATTGTGAGAACAAATGTATTTTTCCTATAAAGCTCTTGACATGTTGACTGGTTACACTCCTGAACTTGGACAACATAATCAAAACTGTACCTTTTCTTATCTCACAAAAATGTCTGATAGCATAGTGTGAGAGTCTCTGGATCTGTTTGGCTTATGAGTACATTTATGGTAGTAGGTATTCGAGTGTATTTATGTGTGTCTCTGCCATAAGAGGTCCTTTAGTTCATTTTATACCTTCACTCCAACAAGTTCTCACAGTTATTTCACTGTCACATCTAGATATTCTTATAGCATCACCATACTGAGCTACTGAGCTGACCCTGCCACTATCACACCTGTCAATCACTGTCTCCACAGTGGTCCCATGACAAGACCACATCACCTTCTCCCTCACAAGTTTTAGTTACTTGTATTTCCTTGTATATATTTTTTGACCATGTATTTAAATCTAAATATAATTAAATTGTTTAACATATATTTTATAAAATACATTTTGCATTACCCAATATGTTTTTTTTTTAAGATTGGAAATGTACTTTTTTTGCTGCTTAAAGTACATTTTGTCATATATTTTGGCACTTGAAAATTTGAAAATGTATATTTTCTTAAGTCATGCTTTGTACAACATTTAGCATTTGTTTGAAATATATGTTTTGGGCAATATATATATAAAAAAAAAATTTTTTGGCCATATATGCACCTAATGCTTTACTTATACGTGTATGTTTACAAAAGACATGCATGTGTGTGTGTTTATGAGCCATGCTTGTATGTTCATACTTTTTTTTTTTTCACTTGTATGGTGGAGGGTACGTATTGAGCCGCTTTGTCCATTTGCGGTAGGTACGACAATCTTCAAAGTGCCGTCATGAAAAGTCGTCTCACGAGCATGTGTAATCATGGATTGCATATTACATGTAGAGACGGCACTTGGAGGTCAAGGTCAAAGGTCAGCCCTAAGCGTTTAAGCTTTTATAATACATGTGTGCAGAGACAAGGCCAGCAGCCCCTCCATCGCTCTTTATCTGAACATGATCCTCCCTCTCGTGAGCTTAACCCAGGACCCATGTTTGTACAGTATTTCATGTGTGCAGCTTTTCATCAATGGATTACACTCTGTTTAAAATCCTACTTTGAGTTACGACATGATCTCAGTCTAAATCAGAATTTTTGTATGGTTTACACTTCATAGTTGATTTACTTTTCTGTAACAATGCCATGAGAGACTATTGTATACACTTACTCTGACTATTTAAGTTGTAAGGTATTTGTGGCAACTTTTAGTTTAATATATTGTGTGTGTGTGTGTGTG
>RJVU01053773.1:4090122-4112741 GCA_003731715.1 Anabarilius grahami
GGTGTCCTGGTAAAAAAAAAGTCCCCACAAGGATAGTATTACCAGATATTTTTGAGCTTGTGGGGACATTTTTGCTTGGTCCCCATTATGAAAACAGCTTATAAATCATAATAAATTTAAATTTTTTTGGGAAATGTGAACATGCAGAAAGTTTTCTGTGTGGTTTGTACAGTATAAAAATTATTTTGTCTATGGAAAGTACTCATAAAACATGGACATGTGTGTGTTTCTCACTTGCAGATGAGCTGGCCAGCTCCTAGAGACAGGGTGGATATGTGTATACTTGCTGGCAAAAACCCTCTTGTAAGTATCAGTCAGAATATATGTCTGCTGAATGAACATTTCAATACACAGACTGTCCTCTCTAACTCAAACCTGTCTTGTAAAACAGAGCGGTAAATTGTTTTGCGTCAGGCTTCCACTACAGTTTTTTTAATTATTTTTTTAAAGGAAGAAAATAATACTTTTATTCAGCAAAGATACATTAAACTGATCCAAAGTGACATTTAAACTTTAATTTAACTTTAATAAAATTTGAAATTTTTATGAACCAAGTAATTTAAAAAAAAAATACATTGTGGTTTCCACAAAAATAAATTGATAATAAGAAATGATTGCAGCAAATCGGCATATTAGAATGATTTCAGAAGGATCATGTGACACTAAAGACTGGAGTAATGATGCTGAAAATTCAGCTTTACCATCACAGGAATAAATTACATTTTATAATATAGTGAAATAGAAAATACTATATACTACTGTATTTACTCTATCCTCATTTACAGTGGCCCCAATTTGTATTTATATACTTGCTTACTTGCACTTAGATACTTATACTTACAGTGTATGAATGTTATTGTATTAAATTGTATATTTATTGTATCAAAAACAAGTGGCAAAAATAATTTTAGACATTAATATTTTGTGATTTAAGATCTGATCCCAAGGTTAGTGAATGTATGAAGTCAGTTCCCTTCAACAAGCAGCATGTTTTAAACACTACATTGTTTTATCATCTGAAACCAAATGGACATAATTTTGTGAAAAATTATGCTTGTGATATCTTTCTTAATAAAGACCACTAAATTTTGCTATTTATTGCAATGATATTCATACATTTTTATGTGTGATTTAAACATCCAAATACTTTTTGAGGTCATAATTTCTTTATTTCCCTTTCTACCTTAGACCGAATGTGCTAATTTCATACGAGTTTTGCACAGCTATAACCGGACCCATGTCTACGCCTGTGGCACTGGAGCCTTCCACCCCACCTGTGCTTTCTTAGAGGTCAAAGGTCACAAAGAGGCAAGGAATTAAATTACTGACTGCTTCCACACAGAGTATATTGAGTTTAAGGTTTTCTTGTAGTCCTGAAAGAGTTTTAAAGTTTTATTAAGTCATTTCTCCTTTATGGTAACTGTAAATGATGAGTGTTTTGTGTACTATGATTACAGGACAGCTGGCTGCACCTCCACAGCAGCACTGTAGAATCTGGCCGAATGAAATGTCCTTTTGATCCACACCAGCCTTTTGCTTCAGTACTCACAGGTGAGACTGAATCAGAGCTTTCTTCTTTTAAACACAAACCTGATGTAAATAACATTTTACTCTTTACACGTGATCGGCTTTCACCCAAGAAAAATCTGTTTCATCTGCTCTGTCTATCAGATTTTTTTTTTTTTTTGCTTCAAGTTAAACCGACCCTTATGTTTCCAGTGGAGGACTGTGGAGAAATGTCACACCCTGTCAAGGCTACCAGCTGTAAACTTTCCAAAATGTCCAATTTCTTTGTGCTCCATTTTTGTGGGTTGTATCGAAGCCTAAATTTTTCCAGCTGAGCAAAGTTTGATTAATTATAGCCATGAATCATTACAGATCCTTCCTTCCTGAGAAGGCCTGAATTAGGAAAGTTTTAAATAAATAGTTTACTCAAAAGTGAAAATGATGTCATGATTTACTCACCTTCATCTCATTCCAAGAGTTTTGAAGAAAGTTTGTAGAACAAAACCAAATTGTGACAAGCTCCAAAAAGGCCCAAAAAATAATAAAAGTCATCTAGAAATATTTATCTCTACTGTAGCAAATCTAAAGTAATTTATGCAAATGAGAATTTTCACTTTTGGGTGAACTCCTCCTTCAACAATGTGCTTGAGTGTGTTTGTTTATTTTTATACTGACAGGCATAATTTACAGTGAACAACTCTGGAAGAACACAGAGCACATTCTACGTCATAGAGATTTGCTCCAAACCACATACAAATAGAAAGATGGGTGAAGTAGGGTGGAGGCTCAAACACCAAATGATAATGATGATGATAGAAATCACTGAGTGATTCTAAAAACACAATCCATAAACCCCTCTTGGTTGTCATGGGTAGTGTGGAGATGGTAATTTGTGTATAGCACTTCAGATCTCAGGGCTTGTATATCACACGTGTGAGGAATAGAGAACATGATGAAGATGGCTTATGGTCAGCAGTTATAATTGTGCCTGCAGCCTCACTGACTACAGCTCAATGTTTACGCTGAGATGCTCCCTTTCTGTGTTTCTTTTAGATCAGTATCTCTACGCTGGCACAGCGTCTGATTTCCTGGGCAAGGACAGCACGTTTAGCCGCTCTCTTGGCCCGCCCCCAGACCAGCAGTACATTCGCACAGACATCTCTGAGGACTACTGGATCAACGGTCAGCTTTCCCCACCAGTCCACTTTAATACACTCATACCAACACTCAGTAAATAACATACAGGCACATCTTACAGAAGTTTTAGGTGTACTTTTTTTTTTTTTGCAGCATATTGATTAGGCGTTAATCTGTAAATGTGGGCTTTTATATGCTAATGTGCATGAAGTTCTGAATGACTTATTATTTGCATCTTACTTTCCATTAATGGGCTGGGTGGACTAATGAAGGAGAGTACTTGTTGCTTTTTAGACATAGTTGCTGTATTAATGGGCAGCCTGAATGTAGTTTCTTCCTCTTCCTTTTACATACTACAATTCAAAAGTTTGGGGTAGGTTAGATTTTTAACATGTTTTTGAAAGAAGTCTCACTAAGGCTGTATTTATTTGATCAAAAATACAGTCAAACTTTAATATTGTGAAATATTATTAATATATAATATGAAAATAACTGTTTTCTGTTTGGATATATTTTAAGAGTTTGATTCCAAAACGCAATAACTCCATTTTGATTAATTTGAGTAAAAAGGCATTTTCTTTACCAAGAAAGTGGCAAGATGAAAACCACTATTTTCTGTTTCAGACTTTCACATAGCATCATTTGGTTATAAAAACATTAAAAATTCAAATCTACATTTTGATTTAAAAAAGTTTATTATAAAAACGTATTATTTTTTCCCCAAAATGCAATAAATCCATGACACTTTTTTTTTTTCAAAATGCAATTAATCCATCAATATAAAAGTTATTTTTCAAGTTGAAAATACACAACAAAGTAAGTTGATTCACATGTATGACAGAGTCTAAACTTTGCCAATATTTATCTTTATATACAGACATTTTACTAAAAATACATTCAGCCGTCTCTCCCAAAATGTATTCAACAGGTCATCTTGTTAATGTTATAAATTATTTGTTATTATCGATTAAAGAGTATCTGGCGCCACCGCACTGTTAAATAAACCAGTTGCCGAGTACATTGGTATTAAAAAACGGCTTGGAATGGTGCGCTGTGATTGGTTGAGAGCGGATATATCGCGTTCTGCAGGAAAAGGAGACTGGCGTTTTGGCGGAAACTCATTTTCTTTTTTAAATGGTGTTTATCGCGTTTTGGAACCAAACTCTTCATTTGGATATGTAATTTATTCCTGTGATACAAAGCTGGATTTTAGCATCATTACTCCAGTCTTCAGTGTCACATGATCTTTCAGAAATCATTCTAATATGCTGATTTGGTGCTCAAGTAATATTTTTTTATTATTATCAATGAAAACATTTGTTCTCTAATAATTTTGTGGAAACTGTGATACTGTGAAACAGCTTTTTTTCCTCAGGATTTTTTGATGAATAGAAAGGTAAAAAAAACAAAATCTGTTTGAAATAGAAATCTTTTGTAACATACATTTATTTACTGTCACTTTTGATCAATTTAATGTGTCATTGCTGAATAAAAGTATTAATTTCTGTCAAAAAAACAAACAAAAAATCGTTGTTACCCTAAACTCTTGTATACTTGAATGTCAGTGTATCTTTTTGGTCAAAAACACAAGCCCACATGCAAACACACATCCAAACAAAAGTCAGAGAATGGGCAAAACCACAGAAAATAGCAAAGGCACAGTCTACCTACACATACTGATACTACAAACTAATTTATTCTCACAATCTTTGAAAAAAAGTTATTACGGCATTAAGGGGCCACATTTGAGGTGTGTTGTCTGTGTGTCTATTATATATAACTCGCATAAGTCAATGAGCTAAATCACCCACCCAACAGAGAGGGATGAAATGGATGGTCAGATCTGTGTGAGTTGCCAGTGTGTACAAAAGTGCATTTGTTGCATTTACTCAACTCAAGTCTTTTAGATATACCCATAAAAAGTGTCAAATAGCTTCTAAATATAATTTTTAGACTTCCACCTCTAAAAATTACTCAAAACTAACGTGACACAGTATATCTTGCTGCTTGGACTCTGAGAGTCATAACGCTCCAATCCTTTATAGACATAATGTACTCTAAATTTTACCAGCTGCTGGTACTTTCCTCTTCTGTCCTCTCTATCTGGGTCTTTGTCATTTGCAGAGAGTCCAATATAATACAGTCTTTGTCTAGTCGTCGAGTTAATGACTGTCTTTCTTCCACCTTTGAATTTTCTTCTGAATGTTAGAGCTCTTCTAGTGGCTGATGCAATTTAATGGAGTTTAAACCCACACAGTCTATTTTCCAACCCTAAACACTCATTAACGGTCTGCTGTGAGTCCAAAAGGAAATGCCTAGCATTTACACTAAACATTAGGATACAGTTTTGTCTTTATACTCTCTCTCACACACAAACAAGGGATAAAAATCAGGGTCTTTGCTGTTTTAATAGGCTTTTACGCTTTTTTATAAGTCTTATAAAGGGATTGTTGTATTTGCATCACAGATATAAATTAAAGCTGACCAGATTTTCTCTCTCATCCACAGAGGGCAAGTTTATTTCCGCCCATCCCATCGCAGACACCTACAACCCTGATGATGACAAGATTTACTTCTTTTTCCGTGAGGCATCCCGAGATGGGAGCACTGCAGACAAGAGCGTGCTGTCTCGTGTCGCCCGGATCTGCCGGGTAAGTCCTGTCCTCACGCTGCCTGATCAGAGACAATCTCACCTCATCTCTCTGATCCTTCCTCAGCACATAAGATTAAATGTGCTTCTCCTGGGAGGGGAGGCTTCCTGGCACGTTCCCCTTGATGTGATCTGCTAAAAGCGGACCCAACCACTGTTGTCAGGCGGGGTAAATCATAGCAGAGGTCTGGACATGTAATTGCTGCCTTAGTCGTTGTTCATGATGACAGTGGAAATCCTTTGTGTAGGGAAATAAGTGTGCTAAGTGACTCCATTGTGTTTCTCTGATCCCTTAACAGTTGGCTGGGGGCATTACACTAATACCATCCATAAAGAAGTAAAAGTTAGATTTGATGTCATCTGAAATAAACGATGGGGAACAACAGTTCAAACATCACACTGACCACAAATTCGTAATTTTTACTCCCTTGAAGGGCACTGTGGGAAATGAATTCCATTGCCAAGGTCATCCCTAAAGAAAGTGAGCAATTGAATCCCTTCCACATGCTCAAAGAATACAAAAGATGGAAGTCTTTTTGCTGTTTGGGATCCTTAGTGACAAATCCTCAACAAAACCTTAAGTTTAATTTAAGATTATTAGCAAAATTTAAACTTTTAAACTCTCAATTACTCTCATGTACCCAAGGACAATCAATGTTAGATAAACATGTTTTAAACAAAAACGTGGAAAAACAGCTATAGATTTATGAAGAGAATAATGCATAGTCAGTTTATCAGGATTCACTGGAAATAACAAGACCCAAGTGCAGCGATGAGCAGTGAATGGTGATTTATTGACAAGGGAACAACGTTTAACAACTGAACAGTCCAGAGACAGTCCCACAACAGAGGTCTAATTGGGAGACTTGGGCACAGGATTGAGCAGCCCAGGAACCAGCAGTCAGTGGAGTCTCAGGCTGGGCAGGACTCAAACAGACACTAGCCGCGTTTCCATTACAGATTTGCGCAAAACTTTTGCGATATTTTCTAAATGTCTATAAAAAACTATTGTGATATGACGCCGTTTCCATTAACCGATGTTATGCGACTAAAGCTCTTGCGATGAGTCATTTTCCTCTCACGATAAGTCATTTTCTAAAAGATACTTCTTTCTGGGACGGCTTCTTGCCATGGCTTCTGGAAGCCCTTCTCCCTTCTTCCCTGGTTGCATTTCAATACTCCAATGGATGCTTCCTCATTTCTTCGCTCCTCCATCCTCCAGCTTGTGACCTGGAAACCGATTAAAGAAAATCTTGAAGGCCATTTTAATTCTATAAATGCCACTTCAATTCTATAAATGCACCGTGAGGAGGTGAGGAACGAGGAGTGAGAAAGCTTCCTGAGGAGCTATGAGCGAGGATGTATAGACATCTAATTCTATTAGTTTCTATTATGTTAATTATTGTTAATAGATTAATACTATTAGTATCAGATGTCAAACTTCATTAACATAAGATCCTTTGAGGCTCGAGCGCAGCTGATGACGCTTCAGGATCAAGAATATTCCAATATACAAATAAGATTTCCTTCAATTACCCCGTCCTCGTTTTCTTTTCTTGCATCCTCCCATTGCATCTATAGGGTGAAGCTGAGGCGCGATCGAGATGCATAAATAAGAAAAGAAAAGCACCCCATCTCATCCTCTGTACAAACATACCGCGCTATCTTTAAAGAATGATGAGGTCACGGCAGGTGACCTGTAAATGCAAAAAAACTGTTTCCATTGCAGTTTTGCTAAATATTCCTTTTTCAAATTGCCCAAAAAACCACCTCACGCAAGCGTAAAAACTTTTTGCGAAATGCAATTTCAATTCGCAATTACAATTTGCTCAATTTGAAGGGTAATGGGAATGTAGCTACAGACGCACAACACAACAGGGGAGAAACAAGACACAAGAACAAAACCACTCAAACATTAAAGTAGTACATAACACTAGATTTATGTGACTGAAAATCTAAACCTATAAATCTAAACAAAAAGTTAAAATAAATAGCTGAAGTAAAACAAGACTACAGCAAAAGTATAGACACAGGCTAAATAACAAATAAAATAAAATGCTGAAGTAACAAAGTAAGAATTGCAAGGAGACAAATAGCTTTTGACAATAACGCTCATATAAGAATGCAATACTTCAGACAGGTTTATGACAAACACAATGCAACAATCCAGCAAAGACAAAAAGCAATGAAGCACAATATAAAGGGAGGAAAGCAATGAGGACCAGGTGAACACAATTAGTGAAACGAGGACTAGACAAGGACTAAACAAGGAGGCGTGGTAAGGGGAAACTAGGAGGCAAGACAAGGGGAGCACATGGCCAACATAAACAATGACAAAGCCATGTGTTCAAGCAAAAACAAACAAACATGGAAACATTAAGCAAAGACACAACAGACAAAGCTGCCAGGGTGGACCCTGACACAGTTGATCATTATCATAAAATATTACTGTAAAATAGATTGAAAATAGTGTGACTAACTGACTGTACATTATAGTGCATGTTAAACAGCCACTTACCAAAATAAAAAGACATTAAATATTGTTTTGAGTTCAAATTATTGTATTATGTGAGAAGAAACAGATAAGAGAGACATGAAACCAGTAATATTGTTCAAATGGGATCAGTAAGCTTTTTTCCCCTCTTTGCTGCTGAAAATTCAGCTTTGGAATAAATCACATCAACAATTACAAGTTTCAGAATGGATTTCATGCTAAAGTACCCAGACCAAAAGCAATATTTCATTGTTTTTGGCCTGGGTACTTACAGAGTGCTGCAATTGACCAATCCGAATCAAATATTGTAGATCGCTGTGTAGTGATTTTAAGCAATTGTCCATGCAAGTCAGCTGTCAACCTGCAATTATAAAAAGTCAATGATTTAAAGCAGTTTCCTCAATGCTGTAGACTCATCCTCCCGGGCTGTATGCTATAAAAATTCCAAGCTCTATTGCAAAATTCTTGGTTCGAAGCAGGCGGGTTTTTATAGTTTTAGGAGTGAGCTGTAAAGCTATCTGAGGCCAGATTCCTCACTGGATAACTAGCCTAACACTAGAGAGGGCATCTTTGAAGATTAAAGAATTTGGAAAACGCCACTCCTAAACCTCTTTTAGGTCTTTGCCCCCCCTTTTTCTCAAGTGTGCGTGTTATTCAACAGGGATAATGGCAGAGGAGGAATATGTTTGCTGCTTTAAGTGAGTGTAGGTGAAATCATTGGAGTCCTTTGATTAAACCCTTCTGACTATAATGAGGAGATTCATTTAAGTGTTCTCAGCATGTCTTCTCGTTCTAAGACCTCTCAGTGCTCTATTGTGCATCTAAAGACATAAACCTGCTCTTGGAGTATTCATGAAGAGGGTCGTTATATCCCCATTATAAACTCGCCTCTCCCGCTCTTCTCGATTTCTTGAACTCTCTTTCTTTGTCGGTCTCTCTTGTGTGCGTGATTGTGTGCCTCTTAAGTCTGTGTGTAACTGAGGGGTTTGTGATGTTCTGTAGTCGCATGCTTAATTAAATAAGCTGCTCTAATCAGAAGCAAATGCTGGTTTACATTTTTATTGTAAAGCCTATAACTAAAAATTTTAATTATAAACATGTGCTTTCATAACAACAACATTAAAATACTCTATATGTATGTTTTTGCTTGCAGAATGATGTTGGCGGTTTGAGAAGTCTTACCAACAAATGGACAACATTCCTCAAAGCAAGACTTGTGTGCTCCATTCCTGGGCCAGATGGAGTGGACACACACTTTGATGAGCTCCGTGAGTGATATGTTTTCTGTTCCTGCTCCCTCTCATAAACACACATATTTCAGTTTTATCATACTTCTTGGCATTTAAAAAGATGTTCATCGTGTATCTGTGTGTGTGTTACAGAGGACATATTTTTCCTCCCTAGCAGAGATGAGAGAAATCCAATGGTGTATGGAGTGTTCACCACCACCAGGTGAGAACCAGCTTTTATTGTACAGTCAGCATATCAATATTTGTATAAAGTTGCCCATTTGTAATGTGAAATTCTCTTTTAATGTGGCAAACAGCTTCTTTAGTTTTTGTAACATGTTTTTTTTTGCGGTCAGTTCTATCTTTAAAGGATCGGCGGTGTGTGTCTATAACATGGAAGACATCCGTGCAGTTTTTAATGGACCGTATGCTCATAAAGAGGGACCAGACCATCGCTGGGTGGAATATGAAGGCAGAATCCCCTATCCACGGCCAGGCACTGTTAGTTTTCTGGCCTCCCTTTCAATGATTGACACTTTGAGGAGTTATTTACATTACCGCTAGAGGGAGACATAACACAAAATATACCTTTTACCTTACACATTTCAAGACACTGTTACAACATTCATGATAATACCAAATGCAGTTACATCACTTCATATGAGTGAATATTTGAAATTTTTGCTGTTAAATATTCTAAATGAATAACTATAAATCTTATTTTCTTTTGTAGTGCCCCAGTCGGACATATGATCCTCATATAAAAACGACTAAAGACTTTCCAGATGAAGTCATCAGTTTTATACGATTGCACCCGCTCATGTACCGCTCCGTGCACCCAATGACGGGCCGACCAATTTTCACTCGTATCAATACAGAGTACCGGCTTACTCAGATTGTAGTGGACCGTGTGGCAGCTGAGGACGGACAGTATGCTGTTATGTTCTTGGGCACAGGTAAAAAAAGACTACACAAATGTCACTAGTGATATGTAACAACCACATATATGTGTATTTTGAAGTGAAGTGAAGTGAAGTGACATGTGGCCAAGTATGGTGACCCATACTAGGAATTTGTGCTCTGCATTTAACCCATCCAAGTGCACACACACAGCAGTGAACACACACACCGTGAACACACACCCGGAGCAGTGGGCAGCCATTGCTGCGGCGCCCGGGGAGCAGTTGGGGGTACGGTGCCTTGCTCAAGGGTCTCACCTCAGTCGTGGTATTGAGGGTGGGGAGAGCGCTGGACATTCACTCCCCTCACCGACAATCCCTGCCGGACCTGAGACTCGAACCCATGACCTTTGGGTTACAAGTCCGACTCTCTATCCATTAGGCCACGACTGCCCCTTTTTTTGTTTTGGGAACACAGTTAAAACAGCCAGAAAAAAATCTGCTTTGGGAAAGCAAGGAAAGAATTTTTACTTTTATTTTGATAAGTTTTAATAACCTAGTGAACTGCCTACAAAGACAGCATTTTGCCAAACATAGGCTTGTTCTAAATATCTATAATGTTCAAATATACAGTAAACGTTTGAAATGCAGTAAACACTTTAAGATGGCTGTGTATATGCAGAGTACATAAGCTTCTAAAGATAAAAAAATAAAAGTGGCTTTTATTTTGATCAACCAGCAGATGGCAGTAGAGCTTATGTGTGCATGTTTGTCTGTACAGATATGGGATCTGTTTTGAAGGTTGTCAGCATCACTCAAGAAAACTGGTCCACAGAGGAGATCATCTTAGAGGAGCTACAGGTGTTCAAGGTAAAAGTCACAAACATTCAAATATAAAGCATTTATGGATGAGTTTAAAAAAAAAACACATTAATAAATAAAACAAGTTCACCTGATAATGTGCATTATTTTTCCTCTCAGAGTCCCTCACCCATCCTCAACATGGAAATCTCCTCAAAGCAGGTAAGAACCGAAGTTTAAACTTGGTTATAATAAACTAAATCTTAACTTGGGAATGAATAAATGAAGAAAATAAATCATTTCATAAATGAAATGTCAACTTTTTCCTCAAGAAATGACCGACAGCATTCATCAGCAAGCTGTTATTATCTCAGAGGTTTCACAGGACTATTTGTCATATTTTAGCTACTGAAAGTTAAAGTTCTCAAGCCTCGGTCTCATAATAGATGTGTTAGTGCCTCCATTGTTTTGTTCTGTTTTACCAAAGTCTTGCGGATAAGTCTGTTTCTTCTGTTCTTGTGCCATTCCTTTCATTTTTCCTTTACACTCCCGTTTGTCTAATTATCTTTTATTATCTTTTGGAGTTCATGGTTAGGTTAGCAGTTCATCCAAAAGCTTTTATCCTCTCTGCACAAAGATAGAACCGTATGGCTACATCACCGGGCCACTTGGCCAATTCTTTTTGTAACTGTTTATTTTTTAGGGCCTTTTTTGATTTTAATAGCAGAGGATAATAGAGTACAGATAATAATTTATATGTAGAATACAGGAGTTCTCTACTGTGAATGCTACCACTTGAAATCATTAAATGGTTTCAAAAAAGATCCTACTCAGCATTTGCATTTACAATAAGAGATATGGGAAGGTCTACTCTGACTGCCTACTTATTTTCTGAGTCATGCTGAGAGAAAAGCAAGAGCACCAAAACTTTTATTGTGCTTATTGTTGTTATGTTTAGGGTTTGTTTCGTCACATGATTCTTTTTAGGGTTTGTTGGACCAAAAAAGACACTGCAAACGAGTGACATTTACTGATAACTCTATTAGAGAGATTGCTCCAGTAAGCACTTTTTTTTGTCATTGCACCTGGTTTAGTACCTTGTGTGTGTGTGTGTGTGTGTGTGTGTGCAGCAGCAGCTGTTTGTTGGAGGAAGCGACGGGTTAGTGCAGGTGTCCCTGCACAGGTGCCATATTTATGGGCAGGGCTGTGCAGAATGCTGCCTGGCTAGAGACCCTTACTGCGCTTGGGACGGCACCCAGTGCTCCAGATACATTCCAGCCTCTAAGAGGTAACACACAAACACACATGCACATGAACCAATAAAGTCATTGTCCCAAAGACGGGTCGATGCAAAGCCTTGACATTGATTCACAGAGTCAGCACTTCTGTTTAACAGTCTTCTTATCGGCGCACACAAAAATGCAAAGCCACATGTATCCTATGATATCCCTGAGATGTGCACCGTGTGCAGTTTGGTGCTCTGAGGTGTTTGGGATAGCAGAAAGTTAAAAGAGAGAGAGGGCTTTGTGATGCCCTCTTTCTGACCTACTTCTCCAGGGTGAGTTGTTTCCTGGAGTTCAGCACAGAGAAGAAAATTATAAATATTTGATTTTTCCTGTGCCATAGGGTGTAGTGGGACTGGACTGGACAGGCAAATTGATTAAAGTTGCTTTGTTGTTGAGATGATGTATGTGAGCTGCCAGAGAAGTTTTCTTGCCCTTTCTCTCCCCGGCTCTCCGGTCCGCCACTGACGCAAGGAGGCCAGGTCAGTCCTGCAGAGAGAGAGAGCGAGAGAGAGGGAAACACACAGAGAGAGGAATTTTAGTTTGTTTTGGAGATTGTTTGGCTGTCAGATGGCTCTGTTAGAAATACACTTTGTGGCTTCATTAAGATACATATCTGTCATTTGAAGTTTGTTGTATTACAAAGAGAGCTGAGGGTGTTTTCATAAAAATCGTGGCGGGACTGCTTTTGTGTTTAAAATTAAAGGGGTGGTTCACTGTTTTTTTTCTAGGCTTGATTGTGTTTATGGGGCGCAGTTTAACATGTCTTAATGCTTCGTTTAAAAAAAAACACTGTATTTTTCACCTTTATTCTACACCACTGTTTCCCTTCTCCTAAAAAAGCTCAGTTGAGTTCCTGGTTCTATGAAGCCCCTCCCTCAGAATGGACTAAGATTGGTTAGCTGGCCCTGTGTATTGTGATTTACATTGTCCGGAAACGCCACGCCCCTTACCATTATGGGCAAACGTCGCATGTGCTTCGGTCAAAGTCCAATCTTTGCTTCAGTGGAAATGTAAATAATGGCGTCAATATTGCCGTATCATTTTGAGCCCGAATCAGACCAAGATAGCAGTAATGGTAAAGCAGAACCTTTGCAAGCACGGCTTTTAATGGACGTTTATGAATGTAAAGTATCTTTGTTTGTATTTGTGTCAAAGTGTTTAGATATGCTGTCACTTGTAAATGTTACTGCTGCCCCATAGTGTTCTTATTAAAGCTTTACTGTAGCTGAATACATGACTGAGTTGTAGCATTTTTTTAAAGGTTTTGTTTAATTTATAGCATGAACAAGCATGTGGGTAAACACAACATAAAAGCCGTAATGAAACAATGCTGTACACTGATAACAGAAACGCCAACAAACAACAACAGATGTTCGCTGGTGTGATAACATAGAAGTTTGTTGGTGTTTGCAGGCGTTTGTTGGAGAAGTATGAAATAGAATTTAGCTAACTGGCTAGCGAAGCCAAACCGCGTTGGTCTTTGGTTACGTCCCAGAAATGATATAACTTTATAAAAAAATAAAACATACATACAGGTTGGGGCCTATAAACAGCAGCTTCTGCTTTTAAAGTGGGAACTGGTCCATCTTTTAGTAATAGCCTTTGTGCAAATCCAACATTGAACTCGTGTAGATTCTGGAAGCTGTCTTCTGTAAAATGTGCAGCACAGACAGCTGAATTAGCATTATAATTGTCAGGAACAGAATTAAACATACATTTTAAACATTGTTCCCGAAGTCCAGCATCCCTAGGAAGCCCAAACACAGAAGACTTGTATGTACGCGACATGGCCTCGCCCAATTTGTTGCGTGTTCCCGTGGGCAGTGTTTATGTTAATTGCAGGGTTTATGATGTCACCAACCCAGGAAGAAGCTTGTTGTAGTCCAAACTGGTCGTTTTTATAGGCATTAAACTGCCATAACTTTAAAAGACAATATCTCCGATTGCATTGAACTTTCAGCGTTGTAACTTTGCAGATACTGTTTATGCTCAAGCAGCAACATTACACACTAAAGTTAAAAAAATGAAATCGCATTGAACCACCCCTTTAAATAAAATACATAGCATGACAATGGTCTTTAATGTCTTTTTTCTTGCTCTGAAAATTAAACTTTAGATTAGCCAGTTATGCTTTTATGGGTGTAGTGAACTAACTGATTTTACTATCTTGGATTCATGAGTAATGAATCTAATGGTTCTCAACCTTTTTGACTACAGGATGCCCACAACAATATTTAAAGGTCCCATGATCATGATATATTGTGTACTGTGTTTACGTTGTATAGACAGTACAGGCTTCTACTACGTCAGAACGCCAGCTCAGTATTGGTCGACACTGTTCATGTGAGCAGCACGACGCATGCGAGTGATGCTGACGCAGGAGCCGGCCAATAATGAGCCGGCGTTCTGATGTAGTACATGGAAACCTGCACTGTCTATACAAAGTAAACAGCATAGGAGACTGACAGGGGAGAGACAGAATTGTTGAATAAAGTCGTTATTTTTGTTTTGTTTTTGCACACAAAAAGTATTCTCGTCGCTTCATTACATTAAGGTTGAACCACTGTAGTCACATTGACTATTTTAACGATGTCTTTACTACTTTGACTATTTTAACAATGCCAGCAGGTGCCAGAAAGGGATTGTCTCTATGAGTGAGTCATCATTAAACCGTTCATTCAACTAATATGCTTAAAAATGCTGATTCATTTATGAATAAAACAAGGTGTTGAAATGAATTTAACTTTGAGCGCCACTTTACAAGGCTCGATGAGCAACATGTCACCTGGGTAACGCTGAAGCTGATGTTTCACTTCATAGAGATCATTGGCATTGATTCAATGCATTGAACAGCACTGACGCCTGTAATGGGAAATCCCCTTAAACATTGAAAGGATACTACAACAAAGATATTTCATTATCTGACAACTGATGGCAAACTGATTTTTTCACAAATATATGAATTGACTTGAAGAAGGACAGACGCAGGTTATCACACACGGTCAGTTTCCCTGTCGCTGTGTGTGTGAGTGTGTGCAGGAGTTGCCTGAACCCCACTTCGACAACGAATCAGGTTCGTTGTATTACTGTAAATCCTTTAGCCAATGTTCCTCAACGTGATATTTCTTTATAACTTCATTGCGTGCTTTACGTCATCAAATTGGGATCTATTTGTGAGATCGGCCAAATTTAGTTATAGAATTGGGCAATACCGATCTGTGGTCGATCGATCAGAGCATCACTAATTTGCAGACACTTTTATCCAATGGGACATTGCATTTAGGTTCTTTAATGAGTTCATGCATTTCCTGGGAAGCAAACTCATTATCTTGACACTGTTAGCACCATGCTCTACTGTTTGAGCTACTGGAATGGACAATGTTTTTAAATGTTTCTTTGTTGCATTCTGACTTTGTTCTTTAAATGTTTTGGCTGTTCAAGGAGTCTGAAATGTAATCAAAATGTAATCTAAATCTAAATGAATGTTTTTTTTTTTTTATGTGTGCTACAGGAGGGCAAGAAGGCAGGACATCAAACATGGAGATCCATCCAGCCATTGTTGGGACACAGAGGATGGTAAGGAGGCATTTGAGGGTGTGTGTGGGTGTGTTGGGGGTATCAGGTAAACCCTACGTTGTGTCCCCACAAAGATGGCAATATTCAAAATCCTTGACCTTGTGGGGACATTTTTTTGGTCCCCATGTGGTTAACAGCTTATAAATCATATTAAGGGATGTGTAAAAATTGAGAAAGTTTTCTAATGGGTAGGTTTTTAGTAGATTTATGGTTAGGGGGATAGAATATACAGTTTGTACAGTATAAAAATCAATATGCCTCTGGAAAGTCCCCATAAAACATGGAAACCCAACGTGTGTGTGTGTGTGTGTGTGTGTGTGCGGGCATATGGAGCATAAAAGCACTAAAAGCTCTGTTTTGTTTTAAGATGCCGCATTGTCCTGTGGGGTTCAACTAATGGACAATGCTAACCCAAAAAATACCTTTACTGTCTTTCTGATATGCTGATTGCTCTCTCTCTTCTCTTTGGCAGTGTTAGGGAGGAATGTCGAGGAAAAGGTGTTGTACGGAGTGGAGAGTAACTCCTCTTTTCTTGAGTGTGTTTCTAAATCCCAGCAGGCCTTAATCCGCTGGTTCGTACTGAAGCCAGGAACGGACCACCGTCAAGAGGTATCACCAACATACATCTGCCTCACTCGGTGTGTGTGTGTGTGTGTTTGATTCACCTACTTTCCTAGTTGTATCAACTTGACAGTTGTTAAGTAGTTAGCTACATTACAAAATTAAAAAAATCGAAAAAAAGATTTGAAGTGTCTAACTACATTGGATCAATTTAAACATTGTCAATTAATTCTTAATTAGAACATACAGTATATCTGACACAAAAACATCTAAATAACAGTGATAGCATTACATTGAACCTAATTTTACAAAAAGAAAAACCTAATAAAATTAAAATCTTTGAAAATATATAAAAATTTGCTTAACAAACAGCAGCATTTAATTAAATATTTTGCTAAAAACGAAAGCAGTGCATGGGGTCATGCAAATTAAATGTTAAATAATTTATTTTGACAGTGAATTGCTTGTTTACGTAAAGTGTGCAATCAAACTGATTCACCAAAATAAATAGTACCATAAAATGTGGTGGTGCATTCTTTTAAACATCATTCAACAATAATGTAATCTATTGCCTGGGTGTATTCCAGTCATATTTTCTCTTTCATAACAATGTCTTTTGAGATCACAGGCTTTTTATGATTGGACACACTCCAGAAACAGATTTACAGTAACTCTCAACCTCCTGATGCTTAGAAAAAGTTGATGTTGCATAATTCTGAAGATCATGTTACTAAACAATGTGTTGTAACAGAGAGACAGAGAACTCAAACAGTTCTGTTGGTAATCGTGAAAATGGCCGGGGGCTTAGAAAACTAAGGGAACACAAACATGGAGATACAGAACACAGCAGAACTGTCAAGAAGTGACCTTCACTGGTGGATTCACCTCTCTCTTTCACAGTTTTACACCTACACATTTAATTTCATCTTCACTGCTGTCTATGAATACAGTTTCTGTTTTTACTTTAGAAATACATACAAATACACTCATCTTTCAGATATCTCTTAAACTCTCTGATGGATGCTATCTACTAAGATAAAGATACTCCATTTGTTGATTTGAGTCAGTGTTTTGTGCAGCGTGAGTGAACAGCAGTCTATTCAAGTGTGTAGTAATGGATCTATGTGTGTTGTGGATGAAAGTTCATAGTGCAGATACAGAGGTCATTTTAACCTTGTGCTGTGTGTGTCCCTCGTCTTTATTAGCTGTGATGAATAGACGGGGGCCAAGACCTGACTCTGGAGTGGTAGATCAGCATATCCTTCTATTGATCCATCTCCACAACAATTAATCCCAACAGGAGTGTGTGTGTGTGTGAGAGAGAGAGAGAGAGAGAGAGAGAGAGAGAGTTGAAGACACATTTGGGGAGGCATGACAGCAGAAGGTCAAATCACAGCACAAATGTCAATGGATAGATTCTATTCTAGAAGAAACATGCAGTTTCCTGCTTTTGGAAATATCCTGCAGTCCCACGTCTCAAGTAAACATTAGTCTTGCTATGATGCATTTGTTTTATTTTAGTTTCCCTTCCTGCTTTTCTTTTCCTCCTTTATTTCTCCTGTCTTTCCCACAGCAAAAAATGACTCCCTACAGCCCAGCTGCCCAAAACACCTGCAACACACAATCTCACATCTTAAAATATCCTCCCACACTTCACCTCATAAAAGACAACAATGAATGATAGAAGAGAAAACGGTGCTTGCGTGTTTGTGTGAATGTTTATCGAATCAGAGTAAACTGATATCTGGTTGCAATAACAGAATGGATGCTTCGTATCCCACATAGCTGAGAACACAACAACTATGGGATGGGAATTGCAAAGAATTTATTGGTTCCCATTCTGATTTTGGTTCCTTAACAATTCTGTGAAAAAAAGTCAAGCCTATACTTACACCTTGAATTGATTTTGTCAATGTTTAGGCCCATATTTAAGACTTAAAAGATGTATTTCTATTGCATATAAAATTTTCATCCATTTGCATTACAGTTTTAATGTAAACAAACTAATAAACTCTAATATGCGATACATATTTATATCAGTCATACATTAAACAATTAAGAAAGAGATTTATGCAATAGTACTAAAAAGCTAAATGTGTTTTACACAATAATTAGGTTTATATATTTATCATCATTAAGTTCATCTCATACATTTTAACTATATGAATTGCTTGGTCCACAGCTGGCCATATTTGAACCATGTTCATACTTTTTAATGTATTAAATTTAATTATTTTCACAATTAAAAGATTTACAGTATGCTGATTCTAAGGAATTTGAATAAATACATTTTGAAAATATATATTTTTTAATAAAAACAAATAGATGCAAACGCTTAATAAGTAATAACCTATAATATGATTCATTTTTGAGTGCATAAGTGGCAAAGAGTTGCTTTTACACATTTTAATTGTTGATTCTTGTGCAGGGCTGACATGAAAAAAAAGAAGCATGCAGATCGTCATGACAACAGTGACATTTTATAGTCTAAACTTTAAAACCTCTGATAAGTATGCAGCATATTTTATTGTGATGTTCCATGCATGTAGGTGGAATAATCCAGACAATCTAGAACCATTTTTGAACCAATGTAACAAAACGTCATAAAAATCCTTCCTGTATTATTTAAAAAATATGAATAAATACCTGAACAGCCCTAAACAGGACTGTTCTCACTCCCTCTCCTTCTCTTTTTCCCCTTCATCCCTCTACCCTTTTCCATACGCTTACTACCCTCTTTTTACAACTAAATATAATTTCCCACAGGATAGTGGGTAACCGGCAGGCCAGCTCGTATTTGAGATGTGAGACAGATCCTGTGCTGAAGGTTCCAGACTCTTTCTCTCTCTTTCTCTAAACCCACAGCCAGACCCAGCAGTGTGCGGAGGGGCCACAGGGAGACAGAGGCCTCGTATCATAGTTTTAATGCTTTTGACCTGACTCTTAGACCGTTGCTGTGCTTAAACCTGCGTCTGTGATCAGAGGCCAGTTTCCTCCTGCCCCTGCCTCCCCAGTAAAACCTTCAGCGGGAGTTATACGGCGTGATATACTGTTGAGATACGAAACACAGACACATGTTCACTTCCAACAAACTCACACAGAACATCTCCATGACATACACACACGTTTCATCTTGACACTCATGTGCCCTTGGCCTTTACGTTTTAGTTCCAGCTGTCACAGGTGCTGTAGACAGTGCAAAACCACCCATTTCCTCTAATTCCGGAAACGTTTCTGCAGGGTACGATTTATAGTCATACTCCAAATTTAAATTCCAAATCTAAAGAGTTGTGATCATGACTATTGCATTTTCTTGAAGCATCTTTTAGATGGCAGATAGATTAGCATAAGTCAATGCAGCGGTAAGCAGTTTGTGTGTGTTTTACAGGGATTCGGTATGCTTTGAAGCTGTCTTTCCCTCCTCTCTGTACTGCACAGCTGTATTGATTTAGTCCACCACTACAGCAGGAGAAGTCAGCAGGCTCAAAAACACAGATAACAGTGAAAAAATGAAAAGTACAGGAAGAATAGGCAGATAGGAACTGAAGGAAGGGAGGCAAAGAGATAGAAAAACAGATATTGAAGAAATAAAATTCAGTGCAAGGGCCAAAAAGAAATATTAGCTTGACTAAAGCTAGTAGAGATGATTGATTTGTGAATACATTTTTAATTTGAATCCGTTATTTTTTAGTGTTTCTATGTGTTTTTATGAATTAGTTGACTAAATCAAAATCTGTAAAAATTCAGCATCAAACTTGAACAAACAAATTTATACGACCAAAACAACTAAAATCAGCCTGATTTATACAATTGAATCAAAAAGATTGTGATATCAGCAATATTTAGCGCCACACTAACCTTTGGCCTTCTACTGTTTAAAACAATCTGCTTCTCTGAATGGATGAATTCGGTTCAAGTCAACGATATACACATGGATACAGGACATCTTATAATTTTGTTTTTACAATGGGTATTTTGTAAGTTATTCATATTGGATGATCCATGGTAAATTTTTTATATAACTTTCAGCATTATGCAACTCACAGCCTCGGCTACTTTTCTCTGTATAAGAATATAATGTGAAATGCATGAGCAAATTACGTTTGTATGCAGTTTCCTATGAAATCCCTCCCGAAAGCTCTAAAATATAAATTGTCATTTTAGTTTTATCATATTTGGGTAAAGACATGGTTTGGAAAATGGATTTTTGCACTCTTTTTTTTCAAAGAATCATTGAAGTGGATTGATTGATTGATTAAAAAGAGTCCTATTTCTAAATTGTTTTTGTCTGTATGGTCACAAACTGATTTGTATGCACTGAACACGCAGAGCACTTCGTATGTCAGAGGTGACCAGAAAGATGGACACCTTGCATATAGATCAGTGCTATAGATCATGCAAACACCCTGAGATGAAAGTAGACCATGTAATTTCTCAAGACCTTCTCTGCCCCCCTTTTTCCTTCTGCTTTTCTTTCTCGTTAGCATTAACATGTGGTCAGCTTGTCTAATTTGTCTAATTAGGCTGTAATGACCAATGAGATGGTGTAATGTGAGGTCAGCAGGAAGCGGAGCGCAGAGGTTAAAGACTGATCTCTGACCTTGAGGGAGTCTTGCTGTGGGTTCTTGGGTGGAATGATTTATGAGAATAAACCCAGCAAGTGACACATAAATGTACTGTTTGGCTGTGATTAAGTTGGTGTGTGTGTGTTCAAGAAAGTATATTGATATACTTAAATTACCTAAAAATTGTATTTGTTACAGATCAAACCAGATGAGCGTGTGCTGATAACCGAGAGAGGTTTGCTGATTCGTTGGCTTCATCTTAGTGATGCAGGTTCCTACTTCTGCACCTCCCAGGAGCACAGCTTCACCCGTAACCTCCTCCACCTCTCTCTGCACGTCCTGGACCGTGGACAGCTCCATGGCCACCATTCTGCTATACGAGAATCATCAGAAAACCCTACCGTGACCGAACCCCGTCAGCGCTATAAGGACTATTTGCGCCTGTTGAGCGGCCCTGCGCGCTCTCTAGACGAGTACTGTGAAACGCTCTGGCACAGAGAGAAGAAGCAAAAACAGAAGGGCAAATGGAAGCATGTCCAAGAGTTCCGCAAGAGCAGGAATCGACGCCACCACTAGGGGTGCCAATGATGCATGGTTTCGAGTGTGAGGTTAGAAGGGTCACAGTGCCCTGGGAGCCACTGCATGTGGATTAAATTAACTCAAACAATCTCAAAATCAAATACAAATACAGAAACGAACCATCTCCTGACCAGTCTGTTTATGCAAAGCAAAAAGTCATCCAGAAACATCAATCCTGCCATTAAACATTAATCATGTTTTTGTTTTAACCGATGCCTCAAATATGACCCAGTGATCCTTTACCATTTAGAAATGAAACTCTAGCCAAAATACCTATGTGATTAGTCATCTTGGTTGAACTTTAAGGCAAGACGCTACAGGCAAAACCATTGTGGCGCTGGTCAATTTTGACATTTTGATCTATTTCTCTTCCATAACTTTTCTTCTTTCAGACTAATAGAAAGAAAACATCAAAATGCACATTTAATTCTCAAAATAAGTTTTTTTTTTTTTTTTTTTTTCNTATTTGTCCGGGAGAGCAGAAGGAGTTCGTCTGTTTTGTTGGGAAGAGAACGGAGATTTGCCAGATGGATGCTGGGGAGCGCCGTTCTTAATCCGCGCTGTCTGAGTTTCACAAGAGCTCCGGCGCGCTTCCCCCGTCTGCGCGTCTTCCTGAAACGTCTTAACAGCGCTGCCGCTGCGCCAACTAAAACGTTCAACAAAACGTCTGAATAATCGAAATATAATATACTTTAAAATATAATTTTTTTTCTGTAATGCAAAGCTGAATTATCATCAGCCATTACTCCAGTCTTTTGTGTCACATAATCTTTCAGAAATCATTCTGCTGATTTGATACTCAGTTATTATCAAAGTTGGAAACAGTTGTGTTGCTTAAAATTTTTTGGAAACTGTGATGCTTTTTCCAGGATTCACTGATGAATAAATAGTTAAAAAGAACAGCATTTATTCAAAAGAGAAATATTTTCTAACAATATAAATCTTTAATATCACTTTTTATCAATTTAACACATCCAGTATTAATTTCTTACAAAAAAAAAAGAAAGAAAAAATACTGACCCCAAACTTTTGAACAGTTGTGTATATTGTTACAAAAGATTTAATTTAAATAAATGCTGCTCTTTTTAAACTTTTTATTCATCAAAGAATCCTGAAAAAAAGTATCAGGTTAAAAAAAATATTAAGCAGCACAACATTTGTAATAAATCAGCATATTAGAATGATTTCTGAAGGATCATGTGACACTGAAAACTGGATTTAATGATGTTGAAAATTCAGCTTTGCATCACAGACATAAATTATATTTTAAAGTATATTATAATAGAAAACCATTATTTTAATTGTAATAATATTTTACAATATTACTGTTTTTTTT
>RJVU01053773.1:4112983-4134688 GCA_003731715.1 Anabarilius grahami
AAGGATTTTAAACCTGGCTTTATCCAAATTATAATTATGCAAATTAGTGCATATTTAATTAGACAATACATAATTTGTATAAAAAAAACATTTTAGAAAACTTGTAATACAAAACAACTGTCTTAATGTACTCTGATTAATCAACTGGGGACATACAGTGATATTTATTAGTTAAACGTTACCCTATTTACCTGTAGTGTCTTGCCTTAAAATGTCAAAATCTATGAAGCAATGTATGCTATACTAAAATCATATGGCTATAAACCTAAAAACAACGCTCAAAACCAGGATTGTTCAATCTCATATGTCTGGATTAGGTTTTTTCAAAACATGGCACCAGTTCATTGCGCTTTAATTTTAACCAAGAATAAAAATGCATTCATGTTGAATGTATGTAAATATTTATATTATTTGTACATGAAATTGTGCATGCGTTAGCATTATTTACATAGAATTCTCTTTTGAGATTACAGTTTTAACCAAGCATTTAAGTTTCACTGAGTAAAATACATTATTTTTGTATTTTTTCAATTTGTCCTACTGTAGGTAATTTGTTTATGGCATATGACATTATATAAAATTACAATGGTGTTGAAATAAACTTTTTTATTTCTACTTAACTGTGCAATGGTGAAAAGACAGTGACTTTATTATTTAAAGAGATCCATTTCTGTCTTCATGTTTCTCAAAGTCAAACTATGTATGATTTTTTTTCTTCAGGTAAAAACAAAGTAGATTTAGTAGATACCCAGGCTGCTTTTTCCATACAGTGCCAGTTTATAGTGACCACGGTCTTGTCAAGCTCCAAAAATCCAAAAAAGTGCCATAAAAGGGGTCTATAAAACCCCATAATATGCACTGTATTCCAAGTCTTCTGAAGCTATACAATATCTGGTATGAAAAGCATATTAAAAGATTATGTGGTGATTAGATGACAGAATTGATTTTTTTAAAAATCCCTTCAAGTAATCATTGATTGATTTACTATTAAGAAACAAAAAATTATAATAATTTGCAATGGCACGTATTGCAAGATAGTTTAACGTCTATAATTCAGTATTTTATATTTTATTATATTTTAAGGAGTTCAATTGTACAATTTCATGTTTTCCCTCAAAATATTGCTTTTTTATTTTTAATTCTATGTCTTGTCATTTTATATTTAGATAAAGATGTAAGGGTTGATACCACAGTATTTATTCATAGTGTATTATTTTTTTCAGAAATTGGTCCCACTCACTCACTGTCCCTCCCCCATGCTCTCAAATGTCTGCATCCCTCAGGATACAAAAACCATTTAAGGGTTAAACACAAGTTCAATATTTGTGATGTAATATAGATGAAACAATCTGACCCCATATATCTGTCACAGCCTCATAATCGCACTTGTATACGCACATACACACTCTAGGCACAGTAATATCTCATATACCATGACTTCAAATCTGAACAAGAGTAACGCAGCGCTGCTGTTATGATTAATCTGAGAGATTCATCGATGGGCTGCGTTTCTCTGAGGTCAACCTGCCTCAGATCAGATTAGAGAGGGAGTTAGCTCCTCACACATACTTTACAATATAGCGCGACCTCAGATAACCTCACTGCCTGAAGCATTTGTGCATGTGTTTTGAAGGTCAGGGCTCCTCTCCCATCAGGATTTCTCATCTCCTCTCGTTTGGTCAATAGTGCATGTGGTGCCCTGTTGAGGAAGTCAAGGTCAGTAGGTCACACTCACACACACAAACTCATTACTTTATTTTTGTTTGGTTTATTTCTTAAAGGAATAAAATAAACAACAATTTAATCCTTTATAAACCTAGTTAATAATCATTTTACACAAGTAAACAAGTCCTAAATGAAACACATTGTGCCAGAAAACCAACACAGGATCCGTTTTTGCTCTGGGTTCCACAACAAGGCCTTTCTGTCCGAGTCAGGGCACGGCCGGGGATGGCAGTGACAACCGCATGGGGAGTGCAATGAAGGGGAAATGACTGTTTCTGGGCTGATGGGTGAACTCATTTATCAGTGCTAAAGTCTTGAGTAATACTGCTTTCTTATCCCGTACCTCCTGCCACGGCCAAGACAAGCAGAAAGTGATCTTTTCTCTCTAGAATGCCCCCCTGTAGTGGTAATCGCTGGAGCTCTTTAACTATACAAGAGCATCTATTAACAGAGATGTTCTGCTTCATGCCGTGGCAGGTCAAAGGTGGAGCGGATTGACAGAAAGAGACAGAGACAGACAGAAAGAGCATGCGAGAGAGTTTCAAATCGGATAGATTAGGCTCAGCTGGGTGTTGTCTGTATTAATGAGTGTCTTTGCTAATAGTCAGTTTAAATGCTGCTACTTATGAGTTTGTTTCATGTCATTTTGGTTGGAATAAATTAAAATATTTCTCTTGTTTTAACTTTTGTTTTAAGATTTTTTTATTTTTGATACATTTATTTTTAGTTATTTTTTGCTAAAACAAAAATAGAGCAAAGGATGAACATTAGGTATGTAAAACAACAAAAAGGTTGCTCAACAACAACAAAGCTGGAGAATCTCACAGGCAGCCAAAATGACGATCGTCAGTAACGGTTTTCAGCTTAACATTGTTCAGTCGGACACAGATGGAGAGACTCAGGAAGAAGTAACAAGTTATAGAATGCATCTGGACGTTTCTGAACGGTTAGTGGATACATTTATGTAACATTAGTTGCTGATAGAGTTGATTCAACTCATCGACTAGAATGTTCCATCCGGGTGTGCCTCATACGTCCTGAAAAGTGAAGCTGTGGGGCTCTTGTATCACCCCCTGGTGGCTGGATACAGTACAGGTCATAAATCCCGCCCTCTCCATGTAAAGGAAAGACACTTAAGTCAAAATACTACAACAACTCTTCCTCTTCTCTAAAGCAGCCCAACATGGCCTCGCCTCCTTTGTCGCGTGTTCTCGGGGGCAGGGTTTATGTAAATTTTAGGGTTAGTGATGTCACTAACCCAGGAAGAAGCTCGTTGTAGTCCCTACCAGCCATTTGTTGTAGTCCTTAAACAGAGAATTCTTTAAAAGAAAAGATCTGCCTTTGCATTGAAATTTGAGTGTCATAACTTTGCAGATGTTGTTTATGCTCAAACAGCAACATTACACACTAACTAAAGTAAAAAAAAAATGAAATCATAATCAGCCACCCCTTTAACATTCACATGCTGCTAACAGAAAATGATGACAAATGTAGTTCATCACCTCATAAATTGGCTAAATCATATTTTAGTAATAAAATATTTAGTATTATTTGTAGCTATTTTTTTTCACCAGTGCACCATACAAATGATTAAATATATGATTAATTTGACTAGTACCCATTCGTTTCACTGTGATTCTTTAATTGACACATGCTAAACTCGAAAACTCATTGCTCAAAGAATTTCCCACAGGTACAGTATGACATTGTGGTAGCGTTTATGTGAATTCATGTTGTAAATATGATCATTTTGACTTGATCTAAAGGCATAAAAGAGCAGGTCTGACGTGATGAGTCCAAATTTATGTGGCTGGCTCGATCATTCATGTTCCTTCTAGTCTTTTGGAAGATGTCGGGATTGAATTGGGACGCAGTTTTGCAACTTGGCTCTGATTTTGCATATTTTATCAATGTTGGCTGCTGACTTAATGAAAATAAAGATGTTTTCGCCCAGTTACCATGTGTTGGGTTGGACTGTGATCTGAAATGTTTTATAATCATCTCTTATCCGTGTACAGGCTAATTTCAGTCATTACAGCATCAACACATTTCAGTATAAACACTCTGTTAAGCTGGTACTTTAACACAGAACCAGTTGTAATGTGCTTTGTGAATTTAAAGTGCTTTAGGTTTACATTATTTTCATGTAAAGTTTAGCATAATTCCATATATTTGGCCATTACGCTATCATGCGAAACTAATGATGCACAGCTTCATTGTGACACTGAACAGTTTTGTTGACATGAATTTTATACAGTTATGTGATCTATGACTGTTTGACACATCATACATTATGGGTTCCATAGTTGATTAATTCTACCACTAATGATGCTTTAGTTCTGTATCAAACAGTCATGGATCACATAACTTCAGCTGCATAAAATTCATGTCAACAAAACTGTTAAGTGTCACATTGTATCTGTGCATGGGTCATAATGCAGACACTGCTGTAGGTCAGTCCACTCTTGATCCCAAAAAGTGCACGTTTGCAGATACAACCCTGACTCAAACTGATTAATGTGTCTTACAGTCTCCCAGTGGACGCAGGACACATGATGACCATGTCCTCTACAGGACACAGACAAATAGATGATCTCCAAAACCTGGCTCGAAACCACATACCATTTCAAGCAGCATTATCATAACTGTATAAAATTGCTTCTTCTCCAGCTGAGATCTGAGTATTTGAGGAATTTGTGGTTGTATCATCGGTAGTTGTGTGCAGTGTTTTTCTGTGATTTGCTCCCGCAGTGCATCCGGCACAGGGTTCACGCATTCCTTAAGGCAAGCATGCGGTTTTCCAAAAGCCTGTGGAGAAGCTAAAAAAACGGATACAGATAATTATACGATCTCCGTGTGGAATGTATGATTCTGATAGAATTCATTTATCGTTTTGCATGTTGAAAATGGAGAAATGTGCGCTGAAATATTGTGCTGGTTTCTTATCTATTATTCTCGGCTCTGTTGCTGAGTTTATAAGAGCGTTCACTCTCTCGCTCTCTCTTTGTTAACAAAGCTGATGAATATTTCAGACTATGTGTTTGAGAGTTTTTGAAGCTTCATTGTTTATTTAATAGCTAGAACAAATCGGAGCACCTATCCGAGAGAGAATGCAGGAACCCTGTGGAAAACTAGAGGCCAGTTGTGATTCTTACTACTAAATTTAGGCCTTTTTAAAATAATATTAAAGTCTAGTATAAACTAGTATTAAAGAGGACCTATTATGCCCCCTTTTACAAGATATAAAATAAGTCTCTGATGTCGCCAGAGTGTGTATGTGAATTTTTAGCTCAAAATACTCCACAGATAATTTTTTATAGAATGTTAAAATTGCCACTTTTTGGGGTTAAGCAAAAATCTCATTCTCCGGTGTCGGGAGTCAGTCAGGACGCACTATAATGTCAGAAACTGCGAATATATGCTGCATAGAGATAGAACAGGTATGGTTTAGTTTAATTACGGTTATATATTGTCTTCTTGTTTTTATCCACTATATTAGTACAAGCCAAAGAGTTTTAAAACGTTTATTGTACTTAACACAAAATATGAAGCGTCTGTTTTCACTCTAGAAAATCACTGTAAGAGCTTAAAACAAAGTGCTAGTGTGCATTCAAATATTATCCATAAACTTTCTCTCTCTCCCTTGCATTATCATCAACATACACAGCGAAGTACACAGAAACAATACAAATATATAAAGACCTAATGCCTTTTCGGCTGGTGCTTAATAAACTGGTAAACTTTATATCCATAAATCAACTCCGATGAACTGTAATAAAGTGCTCTCACCTTCATTACTGCCATATCCAGTATCACTCTGGAGACTGTAAGCTGGATCACGAACAGTACTGATCTATCCTTGAGTAACAACCTTTTAGCACAACCTCTGTTTTGTATTGTCCCTTTGTATTGACATTCCTTCACAAAGCAGTCCGGTGTGAAATGATTTGCGCAGACATAAATGAATTTCGGTAGAGTTGAGGGAGCATTTTCTTTGAAAACAAAAAGAATCCACCCCATCTTCAGCGGCTCAGATTTCGGGAGTAAATGGAGAGAGCTATGTGGATTAATCTATCCAGCTACAGAACACCTAAAACACTTGGAAAACGTTCTCGTCAGTGCAGCAATGGCGGACTGTGTACAACTTGCTGTGAACTCGCTCAGGGCGGTTCTATGTTAAAACGGCAGTGTCTGTCAACATTTGTGGGCGGGGCCTGTGGCTGATGTGATGTCACATTGCCAGGGATCTGGAAACAGCTTGTTCTGAGACATTGCTTATGATTTACTGGGATTAAAAAAAAAGGAGTGGCTGGATTTTTATCATTATAGGGTGGTTGTGTACACACACTGCCAACACACATTTATGTCCGAACACCATGCAAAAGTGAATTTTGCATAATAAGTCCCCTTTAAGGTACAGAAGCCCCAACCCAATTCATTTTTGGGTGAACTAACCCTTTAAGTTGAGTAATAAAAACTCCATCTCCGTGCCACTTTTACAACATTTAAATCCCTCAGTTCTCACCATCTCCAAAAAGCCATGCCAATGTTGATTCTTGTTTTATTACAAGCTCTGTCGTATTCTCTTTTTGCCAGCAGACTCTCCTCTGTTTGGCTTTTTTTCTTTCTTTTTTTAAATGAGTGATTCCACAAAGGTTTGAGATCTAGCATGCTCCATGTAACCTTTCTCTTTCGCTGTGACAACTAACCTATGCCACTCCCACACCATACACGCATCAAAGTAGCCGGAGCAACTTTTCTCAATATGACGAGACACATATGGGCATGATACATTTTTTTCAAAATTCTTCGATGAATAGAAAGTTCAAAAGAACAACATTGGAAATATAAATAATTTATAACATTATAAATATTTTACTGTCACCTTTGATCAGTTTAATGCATAAGAAGTTAATAACATTTGAAATATTGGAAAACCTGTATTTTTAAAAGTGTTTTGGAAATGATTCTTTGACTGATTCGAATCTTTTATCAAAAGATAAGCTAAAAAACACATACACAGGCATGCTTGTGTGTGTTTGAACGAAGGTGCTGACAGGATTGACTTATCAAAACAAATGTCATGGAAAAAAGTACAGGATTGAGATATCAAGGTGGTACAAGGTATGTTTGGCAGAATATTACAGGGCAATTACGCAGCTCCAGATGTGTACCGCAGCGCTGACAGACATAAAGAGAGAGAGGTGCTTCCTTTAAGCCAGTGACAAGGGAAGAATATTGATAGTGTCCTGAGGGAAGAAGGGCAGGAGGAATGTATGATGGAGAGAGAAACAGTTGTTGCCTCTGAGAGGGTAATGACTACCTGTGTGGCTCACACCTGATTTATGCCCAGGATCTCTCCACCTGAGCACTGCCACAACATGCTGAATACACATACACACACACCTGTGGAGTGATGGCTTCATTCACAGGAAACATTTGTATGTCTGTGTTTAGGCAGCATCTTAATTTTCCATGTACCACCATCTCTGAAATTACAGGCCACAGCTGGTTTAAGATACGAACAATATGAGCCTGTAGTTACAGAGAATTCCTTCTAGTCTACCCTGATAATGTTCAAAAGACACCATTAGGGTAAGACAAATTACACTAAAAAAATGCAATAAATATTAACATAAAATCTCACACAAAACACCTGAGTCAGTAAAGAACATAATCTCCCTGTATTGGACTCTGAATAGATTTAACTGATGGAGGTCAAGGGTCAGATGGTTGGGGATTGAGTTACAACTTCTGCATGGACTGATCTGCATTCAGTTCTGCCCTGTCTTGATTATGTGTTATGGGTAAATGTTTGTTGATTTAGGGTCAGTAGGAGCTCTGGAAAGGCCGCTGATGTCACTGACATCAAAGATGATGGAGGGTGACTTTTGGCTTAAAGGGTTAGTTCACCCAAAAATGAAAATAATGTCATTTATTACTCACCCTCATGCCGTTCCACACCCGTAAGACCTTTGTTAATCTTCGAAACACAAATTAAGATATTTTTGTTGAAATCCGATGGCTCAGTGAGGCCTGCATAGCCAGCAATGACATTTGCTGGCTATGACACTTTCTCAATTTCGAAGTTTGGTATGTTTGGTAATAATTATCTATGATGTTTGAAGTTTGTGAAAGATGCAGTATCTAATGCTATATAACAGTATTTTTTATTCATTTGCCCACCTAATAGATATTTTAAATAACCTGACAATCAACTCCACTCGCACACCATTGGCCTGACCTTTGACCCTGTGCTCCCAGGGTTTGTGGGTAAAAGGTTGTGGCAGGGCACCACAGCCTTTTCATGGATCACTCAACAAAAAGAAACAATGTCATTTGCAATAACACTAACCAGATATAACCTAAAAAGCATCAGACATCAAACAGTCACGTCCGACAATAATTATCTTGAAATTTATTGTTGAATTTCCATTTGTGGCTGTAGCGGCATTGCTTTAAAGGGGATGAATTTAGAGAGTCAAGATGTCAGAGAGGGTTTTAGCTGCTGAGACTTTGTTTTACAGATACTGTTAATTCCATTTAAATCAACACAAAACCCTCAACTAATTTACTATATAGTTGACATGACCTATCCGTAGACAGAGCTGATGCATAACAGTTTGGTGGAGCTCAGCAAGCAAGCAGGCACTAAAAACATAATGAGCTATCAACTACTAACAAGCATTAAATCTGTACTGTGCATAAACTCTGTCCCAGATTAAACTAGGAATGTTAGCTTGCGTAAGAGGGCAGCAGTTTGACAGGATTTTGGTGTTTTTTTTGTTAAGAGCTGTGCTGTAGAAACCACAATGAACCTCTCAGTGCATGACAGAGATAATTTCATTCAAACGTCTTACTATCGTAACCATGCTATTTCCTGTGCTGATTATTTAATACAATCACAATATCATATTTATTTCATTGGCCTTGCTAAATAAAAGCTCAGTTTTTCCTGATGAAAATACAATAGAGCAAAAAATTTAATTGAATGCTGTCAGTCATTCTTTTGTCCTGTGGGCTTTTAACATCTATTAAGGGAGAAACATCAATCTAACTCTTTCACTTGGCCAAAATTATAGAATGCTCCTGGCAAGCCTTGAGAGAAAGAAAGTGAAAAATCCAAAAACACATTACAAGTAACTTGAGTTACGCAATCAGATTACTTTTTCAAGTAACTAGTAAAGTAACGTTTTTGCTGCTGACCTTCAACCATACTAATAAGCAAAAGTACTTTGGGTTAGATTTAGAAATAAGAGTGTTTAACTTCCTTCTTCTGTATCCTATTCTTCTTTAACCCAGAATGGCAGCACAGCTGAAAGGTTTGTTTGTGCTGCGCCCTCTACTGTACAGGCGTAAATATGCATTTCCTTCAGCCTGAGGCTTAATCATTTCACTTTTGGTGTGAAAGGGCCCTTGCATTGGCCAATAATAGAACTTTGTTTTGTTGTTAACAAAAACTAACAAGCAAGCCCAGCCCAGGTTAGAAAAAGTAACGCAAAAGTAATGTAACACATTACTTTTCATAAAAAGTACAAGGAATTGCCTCCGAGACAGGATTTTATCAAGGCACAGATCTGGGGAAAGGTACAGAATAATTTCTGCAGCATTGAAGGTCCCACCAGGATTCTTCCTAGAGCGGGCCGCCCAGCCAAACTGAGCGATCGGGGGGGAAGGGAGTGACCACCAAGAACCCGATGGTCACTCTGACAGAGCTCCAGCGTTTCTCTGTGGAGAGAGGAGAACCTTCCAGAAGAACAACCATCTCTCCAGCACTCCACTGGCCAGACGGGAGCCACTCCTCAGTAAAAGGCACATGATGGACTCTCAGACCATGAGAAAAAAAAAATTCTCTGGTCTGATGAAACAAAGATTGAACTCTTTGACCTGAATAGCAAGCGTCATGTCTGGAGGAAACCAGGCACCGCTCATCACCTGGCCAATACCATCCCTACAGTAAAGCATGGTGGTGGCAGCATCATGCTGTGGGGATGTTTTTCAGAGGCAGGAACTGGGAGACTAGTCAGGATTGAGGGAATGCAGCAAAGTAAAGAGACATCCTTGATGAATACCTGCTCCAGAGCGCTCTGGACCTCAGACTGGGGTGAAGGTTCATCTTCCGACAGGACAACGACCCTAAGCACGCAGCCAAGATAACAAAGGAGTGGCTACGGGACAACTCTGTGAATGTCCTTGAGTGGTCCAGCCAGAACCCAGACTTAAACCCGATTGAACATCTCTGGAGACATCTGAAAATGGCTGTGCACCGACGCTCCCCATCCAACCTGATGGAGCTTGAGAGGTTCTGCAAAGAAGAATTGGAGAAACTGCCCAAAAATAGGTGTGCCAAGCTTATAGCATCATACTCAAAAAGACTTGAGGCTGTAATTGGTGCCAAAGGTGCTTCAACCAAGTATTGAGCAAAGGATGTGAATACCTATGTACATGTGATTTTTTTTGTTGTTGTTTTTTCTTTCGTTTTTCAAAAGTAACTTTCCCCAACACTGATTGGGTGTAAAGGTATCCTGCACAAAAATTATGGTTCGGTTTGTACATTTGTTGTCACCATTGTACACTGAAAGTCACTATTCAGTATGTCTTCGGTACAGCGGGGGAAAAGAAAACATAAAATTGGTTCATAAACAGTGGTTTAGTGAACAAACTATGACTTTATGGTGCTATTGTAAATAAAGGAAGAGATCTGAAGTGCTTCCACTTTGGGATGTAAAATATTTTTAGCAAAATGTATAGTTTAGTTAGAATTATTGCACTATTCGTTCTATTGCATGCAGTCTGTTTGACACCCAAGTGCACATCTGCACTCCTACAGTGAAGTCTGTAAAGTTTAAAGGTGCTGTATGAAAGTTTTTTTACTGTACTAAAGCATAAAAATACCATATGTTTGCAGAGATTTAGGAAACATGCCAAGTTCGAATACTTGTTTCTCTGAAAAGCAGTGTTACAGCCAGCTATTCTACTTTGATTACTTTGACTTTGCACTTTAATCAAAAATGCAGTAAAACAGAAATATTGTAAAAAAAATTACACCCGCTTGATTTTTTACTAAACTGTAGTGTAGCCTAAAGGCTATATGCAAATAAAATAAAATGTGTATGGATAGACTATATAAATATAATCGAGATATATGAATATAATCAAATAATTATATCTTTAAAAAGCTAAATAAGTACTGAATCACTACACACACACAAATTACTGACAAACCAGGTTTCCTATGACAGGTTTTAGTGTGTCATTTAGTGTTCTTGTGCTCTATTGATCACTGATACACTCTCCACTCTCTCCCATTCACTATAGACCGAGGCCAGAGCCAAGACAGAGATCAGATTCACCCCTGCACAGGAATTAAAAGCACACAGACTGGTAGCATGTTTCTGAAGAACACCGCAGAACTGGTGTCAGATTATGTCTTTTGCAATATCACTTACTTACTTCTTTTCTTTGTGCAATCTTCTTCCACCATCTCTTTTATATCCATGGATGACGGCAGGTGACAACAGCTGACAACATCAAGATCCTGCTTAAAAACCAGATTCAGAAGTATTGACCACGTTTAACACTTTCCCCTTAATCCCGATAAGACAATTAAGAATCTATGGTAGCCTTTTATTTTACTTTTATCTAATGTAAAGACTTTTATTTTGATATATTTCCTCTATGGGGAGAATTATTGGTATGGGAATGGAGTTGAGTAGCTTCCATCTTGCACTTTGAAAGTTCTGATTCGTTCCTTTGCACATTAAAAATTGTAGTTATTTGAATCTTGACACTTTTTTTATTTCTGGAATTCTGCAGAGCTGACCATTTTCAAGCCCATGGTTGCTTACAAACCCCACAAATGACACCTAAATGATGACTAAGGACACATGGACACCAGTGGTGATGAAGATCTAAGTTGACATGACATGTGAAATGAAGGTAAAACTCTTCCTTTGAGGAATTGTTATGCTTTGGTTGATATACAGGCCTCATATGACTATCACCTAGAAAAAAAGGTTTAAAAAGGGATTGTCTGGAAAACATTTTTGTGCATTTGACATGTTGTAGTTGTAGTATAAGTCCAATGCATGTGAAATGGAGGTGGTCTTTTTGATATACAGGGCTAATGATGTGTAACTAATGATACAAAATATTGGTAATGCTTCTTAGTTTGGCTGTCATATAAGAAAAAATTTAAATTTTTTTTAAGTAATTATATTTCTCACAATTTGAGCTTTTATTTTTACAATTTTCATCTCTTTTTATCTACAGTTTGACTTTATATCCAACAATTGTGACTTTATTTCTCACAGTTTGGCCTTATATATCACAATATAACATTATTTCTTATTTTAAAATGTATCTGATTTTTTTTTCTCTGAGGCTCTGATTTGCTCTGATTATGTTTGGTGATTTATTTGGTCAGACTTGCGCATGTGGCAGGCATGAATAGATGCATTCATATTTTGTCAGTGTAATGAAATCAGACAGCACACGGCAGGCTGAACGCTGGATGTATTTTTAGTCAGCTGATAAGGGTCAAGGCTTTTTGTCCATGAGTTTTATCTTTGCAATTATTTGAAGTTCCAAACCCCAGGCTACCCATTGAGTCCAGGAAGCCAGCCCATTCTGTCCATAAAACACCTCCACACATGTCAATGTTGTTAGCATTTTAATAACAACTCCTCAGCTAATGTACATTGCAATAGTTTTGAATATCTTCAAAGTCTTATCAAAGTGTTTGATTGACTGAGCAAAGATATAGAAAGGCATAGACATCAGACATAAAAGTAGCTCTTTAACGGTATGTGTGAGTGTTTATATGCATTATGTTGTAAACAAATAATGAGAAGTGGGTCAATTTAATTTAATCTTTTTTTAAATCACTTAGAAACAAAAGTCTGTTCTGTTTTGTTGTGGAAAGCCTTGAAAAAGCTCATGTAAAAATGCTAATTACTTAAAATCCACTGCATGCGGGAATTTGCATGAATGTTACATAAGAGAATAACCCCAGCTGAGTAAACGAGAGCTAACAATGCCAAAAGAAACACTCAGCATGTATTGTTTAATCAGGTAAACGCTACCTACTGGCAGGCAACACGAAAAAGATCTGCTTTCATTGTACTTCAGTCTTTGACAAAGTCATGCAGCTTTGGTGCAGACTATGAGGTTTTTGTATTAGATTATCCAGTTATATTTATAGTGAGTTATTAAATGTACCCACATGTACTTGTCCATGAGTTTATAATGCTTTTCATGGCTTTTTTTTTTCTCTAGCAGAATGGGACAAGCCTTACAACTTGCTATAATGTGTCTCTGCAAATATAGTGCACCGAAGCAAGCAAAGAGGTTATATGTCTGTTTTTAGGCTTTTTGATTAACTTAGTGGCCTCATTAACTAACCCTCCAATGTCATAGTCAGTAACCAATGACTCTGATGACTGTGGATTTGGTTAAATGAGACATCTCATCTCAGAGGAGCTCTCTAACCAGTGATTTATCACCGCTAATTAACGTCTGCGAGTGAGCAGATGTTTTCATTTCCATTAATGCACCTGAAATGGCACCATAACAACCATTTGTTGAGTGAGTGTTGAGAGAACCTTCACTGGGACAAATATGAGCCTGAGCAGACTGATATAATACTTTTTGCTTTTTCCAGACATTTAAAACAATAGCTCATTCAACTAGTATGGTATTTATTCCACACATATTGCCAACAAGTAAAATATAATTTTATAAAGGAAGCAAAATTGTGTTTTTGATAGCAACTGCAGCCACAACACAGGTGGGAGAAAGTTTTTGGGAGGTTGGTTAGATTATGAGAAGAAGTGAAAGTGATTGATGAGACCTGTATGCATGCCACCTCTCTCACTGGCTGGTTTATTGGTGGGCCGCTTTTATTTGTGGTAATCTGAAGCAGATGGCAGTTTGTTTGAAGTCCCTGCAGATGGTCATCACTGCTCAGCTCTTCAGCACCTGAACCGTGAGGGATCCAGACGCCACACAGAGGCCTAACCTGCCAAAAGAGCTAAATTACCATTGTGCAAAATGACCAAAATAACCGATTCTGAAAGATGAGTCAAAAAACCGCGAGCACTAATCAGGTCTAGAAACCCGTCCAGTGTGTCAGCCGTGATTAAAGGTCTAACCGTGCTGTATAACCAACATGTTCTGTTTAATATAATCAGGAGTGGCTATTCTAACTAAAAGAGCGACATTAGCATAACAGGAAAGCTTGTCCAGACGTATGTTATTTTAGTTCTGCATTAACCTGCATTTTTCCTGGCACATCTCCATTAAAAACTCCTTTTAGTCTTAGAGTGAGGTAAATTCGTGCTTGGATTTGACCTACAATATTAGGTTGTACAAAACAAACACGTCCTCATTGACACAGTCTGTGCAGAGTGCTATGCATTCTGGGATTGAAACAAAAGCGCAAGGCTGTATGCGAAATCGCATCTTAAAAATATATTAATAATTGTTGAGATTAATATAGCTACACTCTAAAAAATGTTAGGTTAAAAACAACCCAAGTCGGGTTGAAAATGGACAAACCCAGCCATTGGGTTGTTTTAACCAACGTGCTGGGCAGTTTTATTTAACCCAACTATTGTTTAAAAATTACTATATGGCTGGCTTAAAATGAACCCAAAATAATAAGGAAATTAAAAATCAGACACATAATTACAAGAGGAAACAATAATAATCAAAAGGTGAACATTTATTAATAAGCAATTTAATAAATGTGTATTGTTTAATTATTATTCATTAAACTTATTCATAAATGTTCATTTATTAAACATTAATAAATGATAATTTCCAAAATATTTTGGGTTCACTTTAAGCAAGCAATACTGTAATTTTTAAACAATAGTTGGGTTATATAAAAACTACCAAGCAGTTTGGGCAAACATTTAACCCAACCGCTGGGTTTGTCCATTTTCAACCCAACTTGGGTTGTTTTTAACCCAGCATTTTTCTAGAGTGTAAGATTAATAAATGCTGTAGAAGTTTTGTTCATTGTTAGTTCATGTTAACTAATTTATTTAACTAATGTTAACAAATTAATCCATATTAGTCCATATGCTACATAAATAGAAAAATGGACATTCAAGGTCAAAAAACACGTAATGTGAGCAAAGTTTTGATCCGTGATGCCCATAGTTAAAGGTTATAAAACCCATCTCCAGCTTTTGCTTTATTCCAACAGAATCTAAAGTGTCATTTCATACTCCAGAAAGCATGAAGGATACAGTCACGGGCATGGAAGAGACTTTCCAGTCCTCGTCTGTGCCAAATACTTCACAGATGAACGACATCAAACAGTTTGCCTGCCCTTCATGGTTATGCTAAGATGCAAAAAACGATTAGTCAGCACAATCATCATCGCTTTTTTCTTTCACATGGTGTCATATGTCACAGAGCTCCATGAATATCACGTCGAAATGTAACTTGTGTGGTTCAGTGGAGCATGATCCTTGAAACGTGACATCTAACATCTCGTTTCATAGGCTGAGTAGACGATAGGATGTACTTGGCAGGAAATGGTCTTTGTGACACACTCAATAGTGTATTGCCTTTTTCCTGTTGTTAAGGCTGAGTTGTGAAGAACAGTGAGACCAAAATGAAGAAATACTTTGGAAGTCCTGCCCTATTGTTCTGTTAATCTCTGGAGACTTAATGGAGTTCTCAGTTATATTTTATTGGTAAAACTTTACAAAAAAACTCATTTGTTAACGCAAATGAGTGCATTAACTAGCACATTAATGTTTAATGCAAGTTAATAAAAGTACATTTGTTCATTGTTTGTTCATGTTAGATCAGAGTGCATTAATGTTAACAGAAATTAATAAATGCTGAAATGAAAATGAACTAAGATTAATAATCAGCTAACAGGGAATCTCAGAACTTTGGCTAATGTTCTAGCAAGGTTCTGTTAAAGGGGTCATGAACTGCATTATTTTATTATTTTATAATGTTTCCTGGGATGCACTTATAATGTTAATATTATTTTTACATCAAAAAGTGTAATCATTTAAGAATGAAAGGCATTTTTCCTACCCTGATTTTTAGCCCTCTTAACGCTCTGTTTTAAGGGGCGTGTCTGCTGTGATTGGCTAACATCCTTGCCTTCTTCTGCAGAGGTGGTCTTTCACTTATCTTTGACGTAATAAATATGCACCTTAACCTGTGCTTGGTTTAAATAAAAGTTGTTTTTGGACTAACAAGGAAGCTTTCAGTACTGAAACTTACAGTATATTCTTGTAGTATGATGACCTGTTATATGTCAAAAGCTCAAGGAAAATTTGATTTCTCAATTCATGACCCCTTTAATGTTATGAAAAACATTCTTCCAGTAATGTTAATAAAGCATTCATTTAAGGTCATCTGGTCTTTAATAATGTTTTCAAAATGTTAGTACAGAACATTATCTATACATCATTGAAAAAAAAAGAAAAATATTTTAGTTGCACTTTATTTGCAGTTATAATTGTTTCAGAATATTCAGGAAACATCCAAAAGTAAAGTTTGTATAATGTTTGCAGAATGATAAAATAAAATGTCTCCTTATTGTTTGCATAACCAATACAAAAGTTTTTTTTTTAAAATTGGCGTTTTGAACGTTCAGAGAACATTCAGAAATAATGTTTTCATAACTTAATTAGCAAAATGTACTTAGGACATTATTGTTAGCTGGGTAGATTGTTAGCTGTAGAAGTATTGTTCATTGTTAGTTCATGTTAACAAACAAAACCTTATTGTAACGTGCTATTGTTTTACTTCAGTGTTTAACTTAGTTGTTGGCATGCATTAAGAACTATAAAATGAATGTGGATATAGCTCAGGTCATTTGGACTTTGATGAGAAATGTTAGTTGAAATCCCATATCAGTATTGTAGATGATGTTGGTATTTTAAAGAGATTTGATTTTGTGATTTTACTTTCTTAAGGGTGAGAGTAATCGTTCAGCTGGCAACCAGCAGGACTTTTAAAGGGTGCCTTTTCACCTGTTGTTTTAGTACTGTATGTTTATACAGGTGGTGCCACTCATAAGCTCTGGAGAAAGAGTTTCTCAGCGCCTGGATGAATATGCAATTCATAACATTGTTTTTGTATTAAATTAATAATATAACTAATATAAAAAATAGATCTTTTTTGATTGTTTGTCACTGAGTATTTCATTTATGAAGTAAATATTTAATCTGTCTGCCAGAAGAATGTAGAAGCTCTCATTAGTGTTGTTTTTCTGCCTTTTTTCAGTGATATAAATTGAGAAAAAAAAAAGATATTTATGTCGAGATCACAAAAATTTATTTTTTTTATGGGCTTCTGTATGATTTAAAGATCATTCCGTTTGTTGCCGCTATGAACTTGAAATCACTATATTTTTCTAGGATGCTAATATCTGTCATTATTTACACATCATTATACATAACTTACTTTCTTTTTTGGCAATACAAAATTCAAAATCTTGAATACTGTACTGGTTGGTCTTTTCCATGCTATTAAAATGAACTGTTATTGGGGACTGATGCTTTGAAGCTTCAAATTAGACACAAAAGCAGCATAAATGTTGGTTAAAATAAATATAATAAAACTGGTTAATATTGAATTCATATTGAAATCCCATGACTTTCTTGAAATCCCATGACATTATATAAGTTTGTCAAAAAAAATAAAAAATTCCATACAGTGGGAGTCAATGAGCTCCGATGTTGTTTGGTTCCCAAGAATCTTCAAAATGTCTTTTTATGTTTTGCAGAAGACAGAAATGCATATAGGTTTGGAACGACATGAGGATGAGAAAATTATCACAAAGTGTATAATTTTGGGTGGATTGTACCTTTTAAGTTGTAATTTGCTGAAGATCCTGTTTGGTCCATTTTAATTGATACTTTTATAGTGCTTTAGCATTCTTTTTGAAGCATGAAAGCCTCAGCCCCAGTTCATTATAATTAAGCAAAAGAGCAACTAGTACAATTCTTCAAAATTTATCTTTTTTGCACCATGGAAGACAGAAAACCATTCAGGCTTGGAAAAACATGATGGGGAGAATAAATAAAAAAAATTTTTTTGATGGAAATACAAAGTTCTGTCATAAAACTCTAGATGGCACAGGCTGATAGATCCTTAACTTAAAGGATTAGTTCACTTTTAAATAAATGGGCAGTGTAGACACTGCTAAGTGTATTACTGCCCTCCACAGGTCAAAGTTTTGAACTAATTGTTATATACTAGCATATTGCATATAACAATTAGTTCAAAAATTTGACCTGTGGAGGGCAGTAATATGCTTAGCAGTGTCTACACTGCCGGAATTCTAATAAAGAAGAAGAAGAGAGCTAGTTCAAGATGAGCATTTATGGTTAAAACTTATATAATTTTAAAACTTTTTCAGAAAATGAGCAATGGTTTCACTAGATAAGACCCTTATTTCTCATCTGGGATCGTGTAGAACAATTTGAAGCTGCAGTGAAACTAATTTTGACCTTCAACTGTTTGGTGCCCATTCAAGTCTACTATAAGAAAAAAAATCCTGGAATGTTTTCATCAAAAACTTTAATTTCTTTTGGACTGAAGAAAGAAAGACATGGACATCTTGGATGACATGGGGGTGAGTAAATGATCAGGAAAAGTGTATTTAAAAGTGGACTTATCCTTTAATCTTCTTGCAGTCACATCATTCTCTATAGGGCACAGCTGATTGGTTCCTGCTGTATCAGTAGCCAATGAGCACCTTCAAATACTTGGTCAGCATTTGCTGTAGCAGTTGCAGTGTGCTTTCCTCCACCTTCCCCAGCTCCACCTGTTCAGATCTTCTCATGTAAGCTATATTGTACAGCAGCAGTATGTCTTACTTGCTCAAAGCAGCGTGTCGTGTATGTATTGGCAGTAGCAAGTCGCGTACTTGCTCTGCAATAACCAACAGCAGCAGCAGCAGTGTAGCACATCTATTCCGCCAAGACCAAACATATCAACACTGCCATAACCATTACCATGCCAAATGGCAGAACTCCAAACTGAATTTTGTATGGCTAAGAAAGTGACATAAAGATTTCCCTATTTATTTGAAGTACCTTTTTGAACTGCTTCCACATCCTTCCATCTCACTTAAAGAGGATAATAAGAGGGCTTTGCAGAGGATGCGGTCAACTTATCAGACTCACACCTGATTCCTGAGTGACATCTGAGCCTGAGTCTTTCCATTAATCAGCCCCTCTCACTCTCTCTCACACACATATACAAAAACACACAAGGGTTGTTTGTCCATCGCATGTCATGTCTGGTCATTGAAAGTCGCCATCAACCACTTTATATAAGAGGTGTGGATGGGATACAGGCCTTTGCTTTTAAGCACACACACACATACACTTGCTGATAGTCAGAGATAATTGGCCATTGCGACTCTAGGAGACATACTATCACATCATTCACTCCCTAGCACACAACACCTACACACACTTAACGCTAATGTACTTAGCAATCACACACACACACGCAGACAGGCTGTAAAAACTCAGTTAGTAAGTGAGTTATAATATGTTATTTTAATTAATTTTGGAGTCATGAGAATGTATAGTTTAATTTCACCTTTTCCCTAGTTCTATTTCAGTAAAAAATTTTTTTTTATAATTTTAGAATTAGTTAATTAATGGTAAAAATACTGCTTAATAGACAGCGTTTTTGTTTGAAGTTACCTTTTAAGGACACTGGTTTCAGACAGGCTTCCAACCAAGGCACCATAAAATGATCTAAAACAAATTCAAGTCCACTTTAGAATAATAAATAAATATTACAAATAAATATGTAATGCCTACTATGCTTATTTCCCATTATAAATGGATTCATAAATGGAAAACAATGAACATTTATGAATTGGCTTACTTTTTTATTAATCCAGAAGCCATTTTTATTTTTTTGGGTTGTGGCATGTAATAAAACACGAAGAATACCTTTTAAAAACCAATCAGATTAAGATTTATAGACAGGAGATCAGTTATTGTGTTTTCAGCCATTGTAGCCGTTCCAGTCGCTTTTCCTGCATCACATCCCTTTATTCTTCTGAAAACAATTGCAAACAAACAGAATTGCATTCTAGAGACTCCTAGAGATGACATTCTGCACGTGTCACTTTAGAAGTATATCAGCCCTGACTGTGTGAGGTGAAGTTTTAACCCTGTGCAGTGTGGATGTCACTTTAAGAATGTTGAGGAGAGACCTTGACCCGACTAATTAACCCGTCCATCTTCAGTGCCTCGCTCAAACTCTGAGATAACTGACAAGAGCGCCACGCGTACTGTTTACATCCACTAAAAATAAGAGGTCGGACATATACATGCTGACCTCCTGCGTGCCAGTGGAAACAGACACACTGGAAGACACAGGGACACCAGACATGAAGACGGCCAATCAGCAGTCAGTGTGATACTGTCGACACCGTCTTCCAACACAAGGCCTTTAGGGTAATGGAGGATCTTGTGTCTATGTGTTTGCATATTTATAGTGTTCTGTTCCTCATGGAAGTGATCAGGGTGTCTCTGGAGTTGATTTCAGTAGCTTTAGCACTTCCTGGTACATCTTAATTTGAGCTTTATTAATGGTTGTAATGTTATAACTATTCACAGGGCTGTGAAATATACTGTTTTCCCTTCTCTTTTACAATGAGAACCAAGTTCGGTTTACAGTGTGGTTACCAACGCAGTGTAGACTGAATTCTGCTTACATAATATGCCATATTGGTTATTGGCCAATATTAAATTTTTTTTTTTTTTTTTTAAGAACATTAGATGATGGCAAATAGGTAATAAAAAAGAGGTAATGAGCAAAAGTTTTGGGACGCCTGCCTTTACGTGCACATGAACTTGAATGACATCCCATTCTTAATCCGTAGGGTTTAATATGGAGTTGGCCCACCCTTTGCAGCTGTAACAGCTTCAACTCTTCTGGGAAGGCTTTCCACAAGGTTTAGGAGTGTGTTTATGGGTATTTTTGACCATTCTTCCAGAAGCGCATTTGTGAGGTCAGGCAGTGATGTTGGCGAGAAGGTCTGGCTCACAGTCTCCGCTCTAATTCATCCCAGAGGTGTTCTATCGGGTTGAGGTCAGGACTCTGTGCCGCCAGTCAAGTTCCTCCACACCAAACTCGCTCATCCATGTCTTTATGAACCTTGCTTTGTGCACTGGTGCGCAGTCATGTTGGAACAGGAAGGGGCCATCCCAAAACTGTTCCCACAAAGTTGGAGCATGAAATTGTCCAAAATGTCTTGGTGTGCTGAAGCATTAAGAGTTCTTTTCACTGGACTTTTCACTTTGCACAATGCAGTCAGGCAAGTACCGTTATCCTGGCAACTGCCAAACCCAGACTCGTCCATCGGATTGCCAGACAGAGAATCGTGATTCGTCACTCCAGAGAACATGTCTCCACTGCTCTAGAGTCCAGAGGCGGTGTGCTTTACACCACTGCATCCGACGCTTTGCATTGCATTGGGTGATGTAAGGCTTGGATACAGCTGCTCGGCCATGGAAACCCATTCCATGAAGCTCTCTACGCACTGTTCTTGAGCTAATCTGAAGGCCACACGAAGTTTGGAGGACTGTAGCTATTGACTCTGCAGAAAGTTGGCGACTTCTGCACACTGTGCACCTCAGAATGCACTGACCCTGCTCTGTGATTTTACGTGGCCTACCACTTCGTGGCTGAGTTGCTGTTCCCAATTGCTTCCACTTTGTTATGATACCACTAACAGTTGACCGTGGAATATTTAGTAGTGAGGAAATTTCACGAATGGACTTATTGCACAGGTGGCAACCAATTCACTGAGCTCCTGAGAGCAACCCATTCTTTCACAAATGTTTGTAGAAGCAGTCTGCATGCCTAGGTGCTTGATTTTATACACCTGTGGCCATGGAAGTGATTGGAACACCTGAATTCAATGATTTGGAGGGGTGTCCCAATACTTTTGGCAATATAGTGTAT
>RJVU01053773.1:4135180-4155470 GCA_003731715.1 Anabarilius grahami
TTTTTTAATGTTAATCTTTAATTAAATTTTAAACTCTGTTAAATGTCATTTTTAGCATATCTCAAATTAATTAATCAATTAATATCTATTTTTTATATTGTATATTATATTGTGATTCCTAAATTCAGGTGTCACATTTAAATGATTGATTAATCTTATTGTTTTATTTTGTATTGATTTAGAGAAATTAGCATTTATTTATTTTATTGAGTAATTTATTTATTTTATTATTTTTTATTGTTGAGTAGTGGTGTAGTATTACTTTGTAGAATTTAAATTATTTGTTTTATTGTTCTATTGTTAATTTATTTAGCCAAAATAGTAAATAATTTTAATATTGGCCATCAACTAACCAACTAACCTTAAATTTTGTGAATTGTTAAGCAGTGGTGCACTATTACTGGATAGCAAGCACTGGCAACCACCACTCACATTGTAAATGTAAAAAGGTATTATTGGTTGTTGTTGTTAAGTACATCTGCTGCTAATTTGACCACAGAACTATAGGAACTCTGTAACAGCTGTAGTAATAAATAAATGACAGATACGATCAAAGAGTCCTTTATAGTTCACGCAAGTGTACGTACTCACAGAACAAAAGCTGAATGAAAGTGCTGATCGGTCATTAGCTCCCTAAAGGAACGCAGTGTGTAGTATCAGTAGATCCATGTGAAACTGAGTCAGGCACGTATGACCGATACATGCTCATATAGTCTTACAGACCACACGGAGAGCAAGCGTCTCACTAATGCCACACGCGCGTGTCTAACACATTGAGGCACTCTGTGAAACTGGGCCAGGGCGAGACCCACAGCTTGTCCTGCACTTGTGTTCGTGCATGTGGTGGTTTTTAGATAGCATATAATGAATAACACACCAACTTGTTTGGACATCCACGATTCATTGGAGAAAAACAAAATCTTGGCAGATCGCTCCTGCTAGATGATAGAGGACGAGGAAAGCAACTAGGGGAAACTCCAGTTGTCTGGTGGCTCGCAGTGAAGGGCAATGAGGATATCCAATCCAAACACACCCCGGTTCGGGTAAACACTCAGAGCTTTTTTTGCTCTTGCCGCCAGAGTTTAACCAGGCCAAAATCAACCCAGCTATCTGAACCGCTCGCCTCTACTTGCACTTCAAACATGAGAATCCAAATCCAAGCCCTTCTGATCAACCACCATTTCTCTAACATCAAAACATGCAGGCATCTTACTTACTCCACTGTCTAATGACCTGCGTTACGAGTGAAGACATGTCTTATTGCCTTGATGCTATGTGTCATTGGGGGTGAAGTCATTCAGCAGATGCTTTTATTCAAAGCGACTTGCAACACAATTATTATGGGGACAATCTCTGTGGAAGAACCTTAAGTATCTTGTTCAAGGGTACTTTGGGCCACAGTCACCCCATGTGGGATTTGAACATTCAACCTTGCAATTTCCAGCCCTCATCTTTACTAAATTGCACTATATCACCCCATTCAAAAGAAAACTTTGTTTCCTAAATACAGTTGGTGCAACAGAATAAAGCAATAAATTAAATCAATTATTTTTCTTTGTCCAAAACAAGCAAGAAGCCATTCATTCATTCATTCAAAAGTGACCTGTCACAGCAATAGTAAACAACAACGATCCAATCAATTCCTGATGGACAAAATCAAGTCCTGCCTTAATTTTTTTGTTTTTGTTTGAGAAGCCGTTTCAATAGGATATACATAACAATGGAAGAAAGGACTATTACACCTATCGCAACTTTATAGTTTTTTTTTTTTACAATCGCTTGGACCCATTTATCAATACTTGGGTCCCTTTTTCAAAACTCTTTACACAGTGAGCACAACAGAAATCCATGTGGGCTAAACTGTGGATCATTTATCATTGCTTTGGCACAAAATGAATTCAATCACTACATATTTCAAATTACATTTTCTTTTACATTTACATTTCTTTTCTCACTTCGACACAACAAACGCCAAAGTACCTACAGGCCAATTTGCACATGCTTACATACGGTTTTTAAAACTGTTAAACTTAAGTTCAAAACAATGACATAATAAGACAGAAATATGCTGCATTTCAGTATTATTGTAATGAAATATATTCCGAATCTAAAAAAATCAAATACTATCAAAGCATTAGATGAAACTGAACATCTACACAAGCGTTAGTCTTTCAATTTCATTATCATCCATTCAAAGTGGAAAACTTCAGAATAATTTTGTACTGTTATGTAAACATGGTTCATGTAACATAAACTGCAGTGAATTATAAACAACAGAGAGTGTTATTCTTGTTTTGTTAAGAAATTTTACAAAAGAAAGCATTGTATAATGCAACCTGATGTTAGTGTTTTTTTAGGTCTGTATTTTATGACTGAAAAAGAGTATTTGCTGGGTGAAAAACCTTTGCGTGTTCTGAAAAATTAAGTGGATTTGAGACATGAATGAAGTGTTTTGGTAGATTTAGTGCATTCTGAATGTGAAATGAACTGCTGTGCCAAGATGAAAGTTGGTTAGAAGAACTGTGTGAAGAGTTTTGAAAAAGTGACCTAAGTATTGAGAAATGGGTCCTAGCGATTGTAAAAAAAAACAAAACAAAACAAAACAAAAAAAACTGTAATATCTTCATGCATTATAGTTGCATTTAGTATATTAGTAGGGCTGAAGATTTTTCTTGTCAATTAGTCATTCATTTAAGAGATTAGTTGACTAATCACACGTGTATTAATAAGTAATAAATTATACAGGCTAACACCCGCCAACCCGCCAAATGCGGGTGGATTTCAGCAGTTGCATGTAAGACAGTCACTTCTACTAGCCACTTTGACAGGTAAATTTTATATTTATTTATATACAGTATTTATAAATTTATAAGAAAACATGAGTTGCGTCCCAAATGACACACTATGCACAAACACTATGTACTCAACAGTATAGTGATCTTTATAAGGTTATTTTGTCATTCAGCATCAGAGTCTGATAGCAATCCCCTCCGATACATAGTTAAAGCTACGACATTTGAGTGCATGAAGTGTCAAACGTTCCACACTTCATGTTTTGGATAGTTAAGTGCATCATCCGGATATTTAAAGTGCACTTTTCAGTGTGAACACACTACTAACACTATTTATATTACAAAATGGCATAGAATAGTGCTGCAAATTGGGACACACTTATGTGTTTATGCTAGCAAGCTTATTAATTTGAATGATTATATTTTCAAGTGTGGAGGTGACTGTACTCATTTCTTGGCTTTGTATTCGTGATGGTGTTGTTTTCTTTTCGTCCTCAAAGGGCTGGATCGGCCTGGCTCATTATTACCTTTAAACATGAACCTTTCTGTAATTTCTCTTGGAAGGCCTTGAGGAATAATAACAGATTTGTGGTTCCAGTATAAAGCTGCGTATTTGTCCTGGGACATGGCGCCGTTTTACTGCCTGGCCTCAGGATCACCAAGACCTGGTTAAAGTAGCTCGGTATCACAGTGGAAACTTGTTTGCTTGACAACGTCAGTTCCATATTGGACGGATTCGCGTCTCCTTCACGGTTTGTATTTGGTTTTGTTGATTACTGTAGAGTTTTCCATGGTGGCTAGGTATAGGTTTGGTGTTTAGGTTAAAGGCTTTTGGCTGAACTTATTTTGGTGTAGTATGCAAATATAAACAGCCTGTGGTTTCCATTATGGTATTTTAGGAAAGGTCACGGAGTAATGGAAATGTTTGGCTTTTGGCCGCAGGGTGTGTGTGTGTATGGCCGACTGTTTCGTGATGAGAGATGAAGGTATTGAATAACAGAACTCAGGAGTCTGGCTGGTAATTAATATGGTTTTTAAGCCGACACATCCAGTGTGTCAGCTTGCCAAGAGCCATCTTCAGAAGGGGCATGTACCCATAGAGAGGGGTCAAATATGCCACAGATACCAGCATATATTACCTCAAGCAACAATAATGTGTAATATAAGATCCTGTGGTTATGACAAAGCAACAAAACAAATGCCAGAAAACCAAGAGAAGCAGTGCGCTTTTCATTTATCAAAACATCTCTAATGTTTTATTCACACAGAATTACAATTACAAGGATGTTTAGCGAGTGTTACTTGGCAAAAAATCTACCGTCGAGCAAATGATCCTCCAAATGCAGCTTAAAGACCATTTTATGGACCATTTTATTATTTTTTTTATTACATGTAAGTGTAAAAACAATAATTTATTCTTACATTATATTTAAGTTTATTTTATTTTTCTGGCCAAGTTTTTTTCATTATCATTTTTTATTTTCATCTGGTTGAAGTTCTTCATTCAATCATTCATTCATTTAAAATTATATTTATTATATTATAATTCACCAAAAATTACTATGGTTAAAGTTAGTGCCTTTCTATACTTTTCTTTTATTCTTGTCTCCTTTTTAACATTTTTTTTTCTGAAACCATATAACACAATATACATATAACAATACATATAACTGATGCAATATAGAGTAATTTATCGTTATAATGGCTAGTTCATGTCACTGACTATAACAATGGTACATATGTCCATCATTATCAGAGCTTATCTGTGTCAGATGTGGTATTGCTGGCTCTTATTACTAGGCAGACTGGTATTAGCACCAGTAACTTAAACTAGGTTGTATATTCTCACTAGTGTGACAGAGCTATTCCCATCCCACTAACTCTGAAGACGCACTGTCTGTATGCGAACATGAGCCGACTGGCAATAGTCTGTCTGCATAATAATATTTGTGACTTTTGATTTCTTTTGATGCCTTCAGTATCTTGGTTGCCATTTAAAGAGTTTTAAGGCCGTAAATAGGTACACTGTAAACCCTAACGCTCAAAATAATTAATTGGTTTGAGTAGGACAAACTTAAATGAAACAAATTAGTTCAGTCAAATTATCTTTTATGAGTATTTAGCACTTTCTTTTTCTTTTGAGTTCACAGAACTGACATAATTTAGGTAAACTGAACTGTTTCATTGTTTTGAGTTTTATGAACTCATTTCATTTAATTTAGACAAACTTAATTTTAACTGAAACTGGGCAAGGATTCTATTTCCCAGAATGCTTTGATAGCATGTTAAATGTTTCATATTGCTGTACTCATTCAGGAAGTGCTATAACATGCTTTTACTAACATGTTAACAAATTAGCAAGTTTGCATTTTTTGAATTAGCTTGTTATAGCTAGCTAAATTTCCACTAATAAAAATGTTTACATTGAAATTAGATGATAATTTTAAGTTAAATGTATGAATTAGCAACCCTTAGCAACCACTCTTAGTAACGTAAACTGTTTGTTCTCAATTTATATTGTTCATGGAAGCCTACTGTATTATGTAGAAGAGTGTTGTGAGAAAGAGATCGAGTGAGCGAGTTTATTACCTGCATTCAGATTTAGCATTTTCTTTCAGGTCAGTCCTGTGTTCATAATATAAAATCTGTTTAAATGTCTGATGTATTATCTTGTCCTTTTAACAGTTAAGGGTTTTTCCCATGACTGACAGCGCTAGTCAAAGCATTTGTCAGTTGCGTCTTGTTCCGTGTTCACAACAATTCAGTCTTTTCAATGTAAAAGTCTTCGCTTCTGACTGACACACTCATAAAGACGGTCTTTGCCGCCATCTAATGGCGTAATAATGTAACTTCTGTTGCTGTTCCCGGTCAGGGACTATTTTTTCCGGCGGAAGGAAGGCTTTTAGTGAAAGTTTACTTAATTAACGTTGCATTGATACATATTTCTAGCTTTAATATTTGTATTGTGTGGTAACTGTTTTATAAAAGCAATAAGGTACTCGAGGCTAGTGCTGTATCGTGTATAAGTCACGGCTGAAGGGGTTGCAGGCACTCGTATGTTATTGCTTACTTAAAATGTGAGTATAAAATAAAAATCTGCCAAACTGTAATTCTTAACTTAAAAATTTTGATGTAACCGATTGCCTTAATTTTTTTGAGTTTTGCCAACTTATTCGGGTTTACAGTGTACATATTTTGACCATTCATATCAGTGCAGCTCCTTGATCTTTTTCCCAGATTGCTTTGATCTGTGAAGTTTCTGGTCCACAGCTGGTTGGCTGCTGTGTTTTAAGATGTTTGTAAGTTGTACATTATCTTGCCTGTAGTTATTACAGCATTTCTTACTTTAGAATGGTGGTCTCCACTACACTCGATATTTGTATATTTCTATTCACTGCTGTGGTTCTTAGTATGACTTTGGCATTAGTGTTACTTAGTGGTTTTTTAAAAACAATCATTCTAGATTATTATTATTAGTATAGTAGTAGTAGTTTTCAAGACTTCAAATATAGTCAAAATTACCCCAAAATGAAGAATCCCCCTATTCTGATCCACCATAGGCTGTTTCCCTTTCTCTTTCTCAAAAGGTTAAGAGCAGTTTTGAATGTTGACGTCTGGCTAAACCCCAGTGAAAAAAAAAAGCGTCTCATGGGGAGGAAGGTGGAGGCTCTCTGTACTTCATCCGCACTCAGATTGGGTTTCAGTGGCCGGGCTCAAGATTTCTCCTCAGGAAACTGGGTCTGATAGACAAAAGTGTAGCCTGTCTCCAGGGATCTGTGTTCCAAAAAGGTTTATATTGTGTTTGCAGCTCCCGCAGGACTGCAGATGTTGGTGGCAGGGCCCAGGCGTGACGGATGAAAACACGCATACGTGCAGGATGTGAGGAGAATGGTCAATGTCAGGGAAACGTTCTGTCCGAGCGCTTGTGGTTCAGGAGACAGGCACCATTGTGCTGGAGCTCATTTTGGGCTCCCTTAAATGACTGAAACGTATCCGACTGAGCAATCCAGATGCTGCAGGAGCAATGTTCTGGAATAGACTTTAACCTGTAGTGTTTATTTAACATGCGTCTGGTAGGAATGCAAGTGAGCAGCGTTACATCAACATTTAATATCAATAACTTCTTCTTGAAGGTTAATGGTCTGTAACATTTAATCATTAAAGAAATAGTTCAGCCAAAAATGACATTTCTGTCTTCATTTAGTGACCCTCATGTTGTTAGAAACCTGTATGCTGTTATTTTTCCATTGTATATGCAGTTTTTTTTATTATCATTATTTAGTCACAGTTTATAGTGACCAAGGCTGTCAGGCTCCAACAAGGACAACAAATACCATAAAGGTATTCAATACAACATATGAAAATTGTTTTTTTTTTTCTTCTACTGAAAGTGGCTCTTAATAAGATTTCAAAGCTTTATTTTATTTAATTCTACTTCATTCTACTGAAAGTGGCTCTTAATAAGATTTTAAAGATTTATTTTATTGTATTTTGTTTTATTTTTTGATTTTATTTTACTGAAAGCAGCTCCTAATAAGATTTCTTTACATTACTTTACTTTATTTTACTTATTTTACTTTACTTTACTGTACTGTACTTCACTGAAAGTAGTGGCTCCTTATAAAACATCAGATATTTTATTTTATTTTATTTTAATTTAATTTTTTTCTAAATATTTCATCATGGGGAAAAAACAGGTTTGGAATGACATGAGGGTGAATTTGGATGAATTATACCTTTAAAATAATAACTATGATTTGCTAATCAACACTGGATATTTATTTAGCACTTATTTTAAGTCTATTTTTCTTTTTTCTCTTTCTTTTACCTGCATTTAAACCCACAAACAGCAATAGGGCTCAACCCCAGAATGATGTATGTACATCTGTGTGTGTCTGTCTTTTCCAGATGAGGCATTCAAATGGGATCTCCATTCACTTTCACCAAAGCCTGACCTGCTCCCACACAGAGATCCATGGGCCACTGGTCAGATTGTCATCTCTGCATCTCACTGGATACGAGTTCAGGTGTCTATGCTGAGGTTGGTCTTGTGAAACGCTCTCCTGCTGCTTTCCCCACAGAGTGCTAATGACCCGAGAGCTGTTAGAATAATGTTAGTCCTGCTTTACCCCTCTCAAACACACACTGACCTAATAGTTTTACCACTCCTGCCGCTGTTTAGTGCCACTGTTTTTTTTTTTCTGACGGACAGAGTGACCAGTGTTCCCCTGTCTGTGCAAATCATCACCACAACACCTGCTTGAAAGCCAATCGCCTACACAGTTGTCCAAACTAGTAGTTTTTTCTTTCCTTTCTCTTGTTACTTGATGATGGCGTACTGCATAACAAGCAACTAGACTCTGTCAGTTTAATATTGAACAATGTTCTTAAGGGTTTGCAATCCCCACCATGCATTTCAGTAAAAAGCTCAGATGATTAGAATGGAAATGTTTTAGTTGTTGCATCACTAGCGGTGTAAACGGAGTGAAAGGTAGAAAGACAAACAGAGAGAGTGTGTAAAAACAAATCAGCTCACCCCTGCTGTTAACTACTGCCACCTGTGCAATATACCACCACTTTCTCAAGAGAGGAAGAGGAAGAGAGAGTCTTACCCCTCCCTCTTTAAACACCTCACTGATCTAAAAACAATAACAGTTTCTTTTGGTATCCAGGGACTGATTTCCATCTCCCAATGGCTCATATCACTAATTCTTCTCTCAGTTATGAGCGCTGCAGTTCCACTGAACTTTCCCCTTGTTCGTCTGAGACTTCTTTTGTTGTAATACGTTTTTTTAAGGGTTAGTTCACCCAAAAATGAAAATTTTGTCAAATTACTTTTGAGGGTTTGTGTCGTTCCAAACCCGTTAGAACGTAGTTCATCTTCGGAACTCAATTAAAAGATCTTTTTGATGAAATCTGAGAGCTTTCTTTCCTTCCATAGACAGGCTACGCAGTTGAAATTTTGGTGCTTCAAAAAGTTAATAAAGAGATCGTAAAACTAATCCATATGAATTTGGATACATGGAATAATCAATTTTCTGAAGAGACTTGATCGCTTTCTATGATGAACAGATTTAATTTAGGCTTTTACTCAAATGTAAACTTTGATCAGCAAACAAAAGCAGAAGGTCAACCGAACCTGAACGAAGTGCGAGAATAAAGCTCAAAAGTGCTGCGCAACCAATGAGGTTCGTTCTCTTGTGTTACGCAGCACGTTTGAGCTTCCGGAAGAGGTTTGTTCTCACGCATCATTCAGGTTTGGTTGAGCTTCTGCTCATGTTCGCTGGTTTTCCTGATTCTCTAATCCAACTCAATCTTGTAAAAAATATAGTTACGACAGCTGGGAGCAGTTGGGAACAACTTATTAGTCTTCAAAAACAATTTTAAACATTTAAGCAGAAACGTTTACATCAAATGTCTTTAAGATCATGAAAAATACAAATTCAGTCACATGTGTCTAAACTTTTGAGTAGTACTGTACATGCCAGTGGCACATTTAAATGTATGTTATGTATGTGGGTACATGTTCATGGATGTATCAATGATCATAAAGTTTGGAGGAAGGCAAGGCTGTAATTATGAGAGACTAAACATGTATTTATGTGTTCTCAGAACTCATGATCTTCCATATTGTGAGATATGAAACAGGGAGATGTTCTGTTGAGAGACACATCCTTCTGTTCTGATGTTCTAATGGGACTAATTTACGTCAAATGTCAAATATACATTCAGGGTTGATGGTTGTTCATGAACTGATCACATCAGACTTGCACACCCCTGCCTTCCTTTCCCGCAAAAGCTTTCATTTTACTGCTGTCACAGCATCATATGTCCTCCTCCCTCTCATTTCCTTTTACTCATCATTTCCTTTTCCTCTTCCAGTCTGTCATCAAACTTTTTAACAATAAATTGCAATTTCCTTTGCAGACCCTGTAAAATCACAAATACTGAGCAAATATATAATTACTGAATACATTCAGATGTCCACTCTGTGCTGACAGGAGGAACAAGAAAAGACTGCACAAGCCATCGTGCTGTTCCGTAGATAAAAGGTCATCGACTGAAGCCTGATGGTCTGGTACAGGAAGTCCTCAGCAGGATACTACAGTAACCCTGGGTGATTCATGCTACTGTTGTCAAGGCAACATTTAGCCTTTTCCTGTGTTAGGATATCCTGTGACAGAGGTGGAGGGATGGGAGAGAACATATGACAGGTATTCTCTGCTGGGTCAGGATTTTTTCTGTAAAGAGTACCTACTTTCAATTTCCCATCAATAGAAATTGATTATGATTTCACTTTTTTAACTTTAGTTAGTGTGTAATGTTGCTGTTAGAGCATAAAAACATCTGCAAAGTTACGATGCTCAAGGTTCATTGCAAAGGGAGATCTTTTCTTTTACAGAAATCGCTTTTTTAAGGACTACAACAAATGGCTTGTAGGGACTACAACGAGTTTCTTCCTGGGTTGGTGACATCATAAACCACAAAATTTACATATACCCTGCCCCCGGGAACACGACGGGGGCAAAGATTAAGGGGAAAAGATTAACATGACGGCACATCGATGAGTTGAGTCAACTCCTCAGAAATTACATAAATTTATCCACTAACCATTCAGAAATGTCTAGATGCACTCTATAAGTTGTAACTTCTTCCTGAGTTTCTCCATCAGTGTCCGACTCCGGTAAGCTGAACACAGTTACTGACAATCGTCATTTTGGCTGTGTGAGATTCTCCAGGTTTGTTGTTGTTGAGCAACCGAAGCGTGACCTGTTAAAGCTCCGCCCTCTTCTGGAAAGGGGGCCGGGAGCAGCAGCTCATTTGCATTTAAAGGGACACACACAAAAACGGCGTGTTTCTGCTCACACCCAAATAGGGGCAAATTTGACAAGCTATAATAAATGATCTGTGGGGTATTTTAGGCTGAAACTTCACAGACACATTCTGGGGACATCAGAGACTTATATTACATCTTGTAAAAGGGGCATAATAGGTCCCCTTTAATTTAGATGAGTAGTTCACACAAAAATTTAAATTCTGTCAATATTTACTCTCATGTTTGTCCAATTGGGCACATCCTTCCTAAGTTCCTACTGATTTTTGTCCATTTTAAAGCTTGATAGTCACTATGGACTTATTCAGGGTGATTGGGACACATTTTTGCCATTGAGATGACTTGGAAAAAATCCCAATCAACCTGAATTCATCCCCATCCTACAAATATTCTCTTTTTGTGTTCCACAGAACGTGTTTCATACAGCTTTTGAACAACATGAGGGTTAGGAAACAAAATTTTCATTTTGGGAAGTACAAGTATTGACATAAAAGTATCTCAGGAATACCTGCATTCGGATCATGAATAATGGGTCTTTTTAATCATGTGCTCATGGAACAATTAAGTTAATCAGATACTATATAGCCACAAGTACTCCTGGAAGTGAATTCAGTAAACACACATCACAATGACGGTTCTTTATTAGGCCTATATGTACTATGTTATTGGACAGTGCATCCCTGAAGCAGCTCTTATTTCCCATCATTAATTGCCTGACTTCCTGCAATAATAAACAGAGCAATTGCTCCGGATGGGATATAGGAGGATATCAGGGTTTTTTGTTTTCCTTTTCACATGCTGTTTTTGTGAAATCACATATGGACAGATAAAATATCTAGTGTTCTTATTCCTTGAAAACTTTAAAGGACAACAAAACCTTTAAATGATTAAAGGGACGGTTCACCTAAAAATATGTCATCTTTTACTCACCCTCATGTCATTACAAACCTTTATTACTTACCCTCTTCTTTGGAGCACAAAAGATATTTTGAAACGTGTTTTTTTCTTTTTAGTAGTCAACATTCATAATTTGATTATTTGATTATTTATTATATTTCGNTATATATATATATATATAATATTTTTTTATTTTTTTTGGTGAACTTTCCCTTTTAAGTTATCAGTCGAGTCATGATAATTGGCATTTTCACCAAGGGCTGCTGGCTCAGTGAATCATGGGAAAAAATGCCATTGCAGGCAAAAATTAAGTAAAGTTGAAACTAAATTTAAATTTCCAAGCATGTTGCATGTCTCTCATAAAGGTTAAAAGTTAAGGTGGAGAAGGACACATATATTTTAGACTGCAGATATGATCCATTAAAAAGGAAATGCATTTCCTCACAGGCTGACAGCTCTTTAAAGAAATCCAAATCGAATGACCCCGGGTTACGCTGCTTGTGCATAGAAATGCCCTTCAATGTAGAATCAGGACGGCTTTTAGTTGAAGAAAGCTTTTTTTTTTTTTTTTTGCCTGTTTGCAAGTCAAGGTTAAAGGGTCTACCACAGGAATGATGGATGTTTTTGGGTAGAAAAAAATTGCATATTCACGTTAATTTAGTGTTGCCGCACTAATTCACATTAATATTGTGAGGGTGGTAAAAAATTCCAAACATTATCAACCAGAAAAATAATTTCCTCCCCCGTTTCGTCCTCGTTCATTAGGAGAGCCGCAGGAGAGGTCATGTCCTCGTGTGTGCAGCTTTAAATCGATACAGGAAATGACCCTGAGAGAATTCGGTGTGTGTGTTTGCATGTAGACCAAATGTGTGTTTGATTAGACTATACATAAAACTCTTTCAGTTTTATGTTTATAAATGGCATCAAGCCAGATGTCCTTTTCTTATTTCCAGGAGTAATCTGTTTAATAAAGCTTTAATGATATTCCATAGACCAGCTCTGCAATTTTTGCAATAGACTGCTCCACCACTCCATAAAAATGGTGGGATAGATGATGATGTGTTTGTTTACTGTGGTTAAATATGGCAACTTCAGTATATTTTTCTTAGTAAACACTTTGAAGGAAATCGTTTCCCCCAGCTGCTGTAATGAAAAATGAACAAACTGTTATATGATTTTTTTTTTTGATGCACATAAAAAATTTATAAAGTTCAAATGAGCTTGCATTGATTAAAAGGATCAGGTCCAAGGCTTGGATATTAATCAGCAGCTCAACATTTTCCCACAAGCCTCTGAGGTGTCAGTAGCCATGCAAATGTAAATAGCTTGAAGTAAAAACTTTCAATCATTTTAAATAAAAAAAAAACTAATATAATTGCGAAACCCATGTTTGTGTTTTGATATACTGAACTAAAAGTTTTCGTCATTTCCTCACGTTGTTCATAATGCATAAGAGATGTTATTCTTCTCTGAAACACAAAATGAGATGATTAACAGAATGTCTGGCTACTTTTGAGAGTTTTTGAGTATAAAACTCTAAGTGCAAAAAAAAGTTGTCCATACTACTGTGTGCTACCTTGCAATGGACTAGTGTACAAGTGAAGAGTTCATTTGCAAAAATAGATAACTCCATTTTTATTAATTTTTTTTATTTTTTATTGTGCATTCCAAGTAATATCAATCAAACTGCAGTTGGGTTGTTTTGATTAAGTAATAATAACTCCAAAAATTACAGGTAACTTACAAAATAAAAGTTCATTGAAAGTATTTTGTTTGTTTCTTAGCAAAAGTAGATAACTCCAACAGTCGTTTTTTTGACAAAAGCAGATAACTCCATATTTCGTGTTTCAGAGTTAAACAAAACCAAGTAACCTAATTGCTTTGTAATTGCATTTAAAACACACTCAAAGGCTGAATCCCAAATGGCACCCTAAACCCTCACGGTCTTCCTCTGAGTACGCACTTTTGTGACGTAATGCTGCTTTGACTGCCGGGTAGAGTCCTCTGCATAGCTCGCGAATTTGCTAGCTCAGCTGAAGTACGCATCGAGGGTGCATAGCAGCTGCAAAGGGGGCGCTCGTGAGCACACTTCTGAAAGCTAAAATGATGAATGGGACATCCTACTGTCTCGTGGACTTAAACCCCGGGTACACTTCGGCCGTCCGCATTCGTGCACCATCCACATGACATAATTTTCCGTCCGCACACCCTGTCCACTTGAAGCCCAAATTTCGAGACCGCGTGGACGGTGCGCGCGCAACAGCGCATGCGCAAGCAGGAAAGAAGAGTCCACTAGGTGACAATACACACAGTACTGAGCACAGTATGCTGTCGTCAAAGAAAAATAGTGTGGAAAGAGCGATTTAAAAACAACACGCTTGAAACAAAGAGAAACTTCTTACAAGACGAGTAAATTTAGAAGCATATCCTTCTCCATCGTTTTAGATTCTTGTTTAGTGTATCTTCCCAACTAGCTATGTTGCAATGGTGGATGCGATCATGCCCAGCGAATGTCCCGTTAATGACACGACTCAGTGCTGCCCTCCAATGTCTAATATACATAAAAGTTGTACTGCGCATGTGTCGAACTCAGTCATCCGTCCGCATCCGCGGTTGACTTTGAAAAGGCAGGAACACACCAAGCCGACGGTTGGCAGTTTTTGTTCGTCGGCCGACTTAAGTTTTCTGTGTTCCGCACCGTCGGCTAAAGTGGGTTCTTGTCTGCTTTTTTCAGCCGATTCGACATGTTGACATGTGGATTCGACCTGTTGACATGTTGAATAATCGTCGGGCCATCTGATCATTCTGATTGGCTGTTCAGCTACTGCCACCTGCTGGTACGGAAAAGGCACTTCATCTTACGCAGGCACAGAACAGACGTGCTACTTGGCCGTCGGTTGTCGAGCGTCGGTTTGGTGTATGTGTCAGGGCAACTTTGGACCCAGACGCTGTCGACGTGAGCCAACCCAGCAGTCTGCTTTCGTCGCCATTTGTTTGTGTGTGTGCACACGTGTGTTTGGCTGAATCCCAAATGGCACACTTCTATGCACTTTTGGTCCTGTGGACTTACAATGGCTGGAGCGTGCGCGTGTCCGCCCCGGGTATACTTCACTTTCCGCGCCCGGAAGCGTCTCGCGCAAAGTCGTGTCCGCGCATCTTTAGGCAGGAACACACCAAGCCGACGCACACACACACAAACATAAACGCAAAAGGACAACCAAGGGTTCAGCATGTAAGACGTGTATAGTGTACAAGGACTAGCAGGAGTCGAAATTATAAATCCTTGATCACTTTTAGTCAGCTTTGACACAACTCTCCTCAGCTAACTTGTCTTTTTGAAGTGAATAGAACCCTTGTCACCTGACCTTATCGGTTTTTGCAAATGAACTCTTCAAGTCTTCTGAAGCTTTGTGTGACAAACAGGCCAGCTTTTATGTAAAATCTTATTTTTTGGTGAACTAAAATTATCTCTTAAGTGCTAAGTGTTCCCAAATAAGACATTTAAATAAATCAAAATTATGATGACTGTCGATATTCGTTGCACTGGTTATACTGGAGCTCAGTGCATTTGTTATGGCTGACTGACAAGAAGAAGTGAGTGGTTATTTCTTTTATTTACTTTTGTTCTTCATCCAATGGCAGTTTTTAAACAATATAAATTGTATTAAGAGTGCATAAAGGTCATGTCACTTAAATATGCTCTCTCTTGTCCTAACCTTGCACAAGCAATAAAACACTTTTGTTTTCTATGTGATAGGAATGCTTAACTTGGATGCGCCTCAGCTCAGCTCTCGGAACTGAACGCTTTTCTGTGTAACTTTCCAGATGATGGACCCTGCGATCTTTGGAATATATTTATTGCAAATCTTTAAGGAAACAATGAAAATGGATAAAACACACTCAAGTCAACCGGTCCCACTCTGTCTTTCATGCTAATCACTGCACATTTCCTTACGCCCCCCTTCAGCATGCAGACTGGCCTTTCAGACAAGCTCTCACCTGCAGAGTCTGGCTAACATCACCGGAATTGCACTCTCCCATATGAAGCATCGTTATTGCAAATGAGATGTATCACATTATACTGCTGGAACAAATGCACACATTTCTGCAGAGCTCAATTCGCACCTCCCCTTTACTAATGCACAAACACACTGAGGGTTTGATATTATTAATCCCAAGTTCAAGAGCATCTTGACGTCAGCGTGTACTCAGGTGGGGTTACACCATCATCAGCCCTTGAGACCTGCAGCCTTGTGCCCAATTTAGAGCTGTAACTAGGAGGGTCCCCTCATCTATTGTGTGTGATTGTGTGAAAGCGAGAATGGGTGTGGCATACACAACTACCATTAGACACACAAATTCATGGGCTTTACTCTCATCCAGGTCCGTGTCTCATTCTCACAGGATATTGGATGGTGTATCTTGGGTCTCAAGGCTCCTCTGCCAACATCCACTGTGAGTTAAAACCTTTTGATTGCTCCAATTTATAATGATTTTACTGTTTGCTTCAGGTTTGAATTGCGTACAATTCTTTTAGTTTTATTTGTCTTTGTCAGAGATTTATTGCCCTGGTAACAAAACTGTGACTGCTGCAGGTGTTGAACGCACAGAGAACATCAGAGATTTGGTGAATCCAGCTGTTATGAAGGTGGATGACCCAGGGATATCCAGACACAAGCCCTGCAGGCCGACCGAGAGTAGATGTGCACTGAGACTTGCAATAATAGTAAGATAATGCCCATGTGTAATATCGTAGCTCAGGTGGAAAAGCAATACATTAGTGATAGTATTTATACTAAATAGACACCAGTGAGCAAGAGCGTTTACTATACATTGAGCGAACTTGTGATTCAGTATCCTATGAAAAAGGCTAAATTCTGGATTTTACAGAGAAAGTCACATAAATGGCAAAATATGTGAACATAGCACATAAAAGCTGTTTTTTCTCATGAGCAGAAATTAGGGAAATCAGAGATTCTGGGAATATTTTTTGTTTCCATAATGCATAACTAAAACAGATAGTGTAACACTTTACAAAAATGTTTAGTGACAATTTAGTTTAGGGTCCAATTCTCACTACTAACTAGTTGCTTATTAGCATGCGTGTAACTAGGATATAGGCTGTTTATTAGTACTTAAAGCACATATTAATGCCTTATTATAAAAAGAATAGTTCCGGCCCTTTCTGATTGGTTGAGCCATGTTCGAAGCCGTTGTAAAATTCCCGAAAACATACAGCTGACCGCATAAATATTGCACCACTGAATGTGTATGTTGCTGCATCAGTCTTAGCAACCACTCTTAGCAACGTAAACATATGTTTGTTCTTTACTGATTTTGTTTTTGTTTGTATTACCTGCATTCAAATTTAGCATTTTCCTTCAGGTCAGTCCTTTGTTCAAAATAAAAATCTGTTTGAATGTTCGCTGCTATCTTGTCCTTTTAACAGTTAATGGGTTTTCCCGTTCCCTGCTGACACTGACAGCGCTAGTCAAAGCATTTGTCATTTGTGTCTTGTTCCGTGTTCCGTGTTCACAACAAGTTTCAATATAAAAGTCTTTGCAACTGAGTGCCTCGCCCATAAAGACAATCTTTGCCGCCATCTAATGCCGTAATAATGTAACTTCTGTTGCTATTCACTTCGCTCCACGTCGTGCCTAACAACACCCCTTAGCTGTTATAAATTCACTGTAAACCACGGCTTCTTGGGGCTTATTGCTTTATTCTGCATGACCATATTCTACATCCTTAATCCTATCCAACCTAAACTTAACAACTACCTTACTAACTAATAATAAGCAGTTTGAGGCAAAAGTCATAGTTAATAGTGAGAATTGGAACCTAATCAAAAGTGTGACTAAATATTCAGTGTGTTAACATTAGTTAATGCATTTTTTTAAAACAGCATTTGTTAATTTATAAAATACTACTGTTTATTAATTCAAATTTGCTTATGATACATTAACAAATGTTTCATTTATTTATACAACTGAAGATGTTAGAAGTGATTTAAACAATCTAGAAGGTTCATGTTAATTTATAAAAGTATTATTGTTCATTGTTAATTCATATTAGTTTATGATACATTAAAGTTTTATTTATTTATAGCTACAACTTAAAATGTTTAAAATTATAAGTAGTATGTATTAGTATCTAATGTGGAAATTAACATTTGATTAATACTGCAGAATTATTTTTCATTGTTAGTTCATGATACCTAATGCATTAACTAATGTTAAAGAACTGAACCATATTGTGTAATATCCAAATTAAATCATGATTTTTGATAATTTTGTGTACTTTACCTCACAAAGTGTGTGAAAAATTGAAGAAAGTGAAAAATAAAATAAATTAACTGCTACCCATGCATATTTATTAGACCATCTTTCTTAGATGCTTCTTGTTCAAGATAATTGTGCTATTTATATCAAATCATGTGACTGGACTAGAGTGGGACTTTGTTCAGCCATCACGCATATTGAATCGTAATGTAAATGCCATGGTGATTATCTCATTGAGAGATGGTTTTGCTGACAGACAGTAGGACGGTTCTATGTGATCATCTTATTCCAGAGGGACTAGTTAAGGGTGAGCATGCTCGCTTGTGCCTGCTGGCTAAATTCTGGGCCATTAGGCAGAAATACATATCTACCAGCTGTTCAGATGTTTGAATGTGCGTGTCACTGCAAGGTTTTAATGTCCCCCATTCCCTTTGTGCATTTCTTTTTAATTAAGAGCGAAAGATGGTTGTTAGTAGCGCTGTGGAGATATGTCTGACCTTGCTTTCTGAGGGCTTAATGTTGACAAATGTCCCATTCGCCTCTTTCAACACAGACTGTCTATAAAGCGCTGCTCTGGCAGATAGCTATCAGGGGATTTGACTGTACCGGTTTTCAAAGACTTCACAAAGACTTTATATACTCACTGTTCTTACAGAAGCGAGGCTACACAATGATTACTTTACAGAATAGCAGAAATTCATCTAATTTTATGGTACAATTTTACACATTGTTTTAGTGTGTAAAATTGTTCTATAAAATTATACTAGATTTTGACTTTTTTTTTTTTTTTTGCTAAGGTTCTAAGTCACATAAATGGCAAAATATGTGAACATAGCATATAAAAGCTGTTTTTTCTCATTCTATTTAAGCAGAAATTAGGGAAATCAGAGATGCTGGGAATATTTTTTCTTTCCATAATGCATAACTAAATCAGATAGTGTAACACTTTACAAAAATGTTTAGTGACAATTTAGTTTAGGGTCCAATTCTCACTATTATTATGCATATAGTTTCTAGGGAGATGCTAGAAAACCTGGGTGGTTGCTAAGGTTCTGAGGGGTTTCTGAGGAGTTATTAGAGGGTTGCTAGGTGGTTACTAATGGGTTCTGGGTGGTTTTTAGAGAGTTCTTAGAAAATGTCAGTGGTTGCTGGGGTTGATAAGTTTCCTTGTAGTTTTTAGGGTGATACTAGAGCATTTTGGTTGGTTGCTAGGGGGTTGCTAAGGTTCTGAGTGGTTTCTGGGGAGTTATTCGAGGGTTGCTAGTTGGTTACTAATGTATTTTGAGTGGTTTCTGGAGAGTTGCTAGAACACTGTGGGTGGTTGCTAGGTAGTTGCTAATGTGTTTGGAGTGATTTCTAGGGAGTTGCTAGAGCATTGATGGTAGTTGCTAAGGTTCTACATAGTTTCTAGGGAGTTAACATTTTGGGTGGTTGCTAGGGAGTTACCAAGGTTCTGGGCTATTTCTAGAAAGTTACTAGAAAGTTTCTGAGTGGTTTTTAGAGTTTTGCTAAGGTTACTTAAGTGTTCTGAATGATTTCTAAGGATTTTTGTTGGTGGTTTTGTAGTCTCGAGGTTCTAAGGGGTTCCTAAGGAGTTGCTAGAGAATTGTAGATGTTGCTAGGGTGTTGATAAGATGCTCTGAGTGGTTTCTAGGGAGTTATTGAAAAGGTTTAGTGTTTGATGGGCTGTTTCAAATGTGTTCTGTGGATTGTTGCTAGAAATATGCATAGTTTCTAGGGTGCAACTAAAGCATCAGGGGTGGTTCCTAGGGGGTTGCTAAGGCTATGTGTGGTTTCTAGGGAGTTGGTGGAACATTGTGGGTGTTGTTAGAATTGACTAGCATCGCTAATTAAATATTACTCAGATGAAAGAACATTATCAGACATCTGTTGATTTATTGTTTAGCATCAAAGTACAAACATTAACAGTATACATAATAAATGTTAAACAGACTTCAAATGGCCACATAATTCAGACTCTGTGCTTGTTTTTTCCATGTGTAGATTTATAATGCAACATTACACCTTTCATTAGCTGGAGCTGACCGCTAACATGTGGCCGTGAGTGTCTCGCATTGGATACAGCTCCAAATGACTTCTTGTAAAACTTGATCGCTTTCGAGGAAAGAGGCAATCAAACCATAGTTTTAAAAACATGTTACATGTTGTCTTGTGCCTGGTTTCTAGTGTGGCTGACTGATTTCCACATGGCAATATGGATTCAAAAAATTTCATATTACCTTCTTGGTAGTTTGTCTCTGTGTACGGGGCAACAGTCTATTTGATGTTACGTCACATAAGTATGAACTCGGAGAGCTAAGGGTGGCATTTGGGATGGGTCCTGAGAATAAGCCATTCAATCAGATTGTGACTGGCAATTTCCACATGCTTTTGCCATTTTGTGTGTGATATACACCAGACGTTCTGTTGACAGTCTGAGACCACTGTGATAAATCTGAGTAATCACTTTCTAACTTATTTTTCTC
>RJVU01053773.1:4155494-4176439 GCA_003731715.1 Anabarilius grahami
TATCAAAACATGGAGCAGGAGAAAGAGGAAGAATATGGCCATGTTGCATATTGTCTCTTCAAGTTTCTTCAGAATAATCTTATCTGTTAACATTGAATCAGATTAATAGTCTATAGGTATGACCGTGAAAAAAAAAAGCTCAAACTGTCTCAAAAAGCATGTTGCATTTTTTTTCTTTTGCCACTAATATTTTTCCAGAATGTTACCTTAAAAGAGGTAACATTCATGGTCCCATGAAAGACATATTCATAGCAGTGAATTACAGCGGAATTCAGGGAGCCGTTTACAAATGTGGCCTTTGCGAGGTTTATTAGTATTATTCATGGATGTTGTACGCATGGAGTCACTTAAACTATTCCATGTAATTGCTTCCACTTTTTTTAAATGGCATATGGGTAGTTGCACACATGGGTAATTGATTCGTGACAGGAAAAGACCTCTGGATTGTTGTAGAAAGTATGCTGCCTGTCTCCCTTTGCTGAGACTTCAGCGTTGTGTTACTGAACAGTAAGCTAATGACCACAGTGGTTTCTGTCAGGATGGAGGATTGCTTTGAAATGATTGCTGAGAGCTGACCATTGCGTTTCATGTGGATGAAATTCAGTTCCTAATGAGCCTTTGCTTAAGCTACATCATTGTCTCACATGAAATTATTTCATTCTTCTAGTCTTCTTTTCATTTCTAATATTGCCTATTAACATTTCACTTACATTTATTGTTACTGTATTCTTTTTAAAGCATATTTTAAAGTGATTTGTGGTTATGCTAAGTAAAATAATGAAATTAGTCTCTTGCAATCACTTATAAATGGTTTTTAGACTTAAATGTAAATTTATTACAGTTCTTGTAGGGCAGAACTGTATTGGCATTCCTCAAATAGGTTAGGATTTGTTTTAAACTCTAAAGGGCGGTTTCCCGGACAGAGATTAAGCCTAGTCCTAGAATAAAATGGCCCTTTAAACCAGATTAACAGAAACGTCTAGGTTACTAGTGTAACCCCCGTTCCCAGAAGGAGGGAACGAAGACGTTACGTCGATTACTGACGTAATGGGGTCTCGCTTGGGAGCCCAATCACCTCCAAGGGTACAAAACAAGCCAATGGGAATTGGCCTGTGAGATTTACATGCCGAGCCCCTCCCCCGGCATCCGGGTATAAATAGGGCCGGCATACTCACCTTCATTCANTTTAAAATAGTCCTAGACTTAGTCTAGTCCAGAGTTTAATAAGCTGATTTCCTGGAATAGAGCTAGAGCTACTCCAGGACTAAACTGAGGCTTAAATTAAACCTACCAGGAGGCAGGTTTAACTTCAGATTAACATTGTGTTTCAAAGAAGACACACGTATTACTTGGATATATATCGATATTGATATATACTGTATGTATAATATATATATATAATTATTTATTTATATTTTTTTGGTGTTGTTCAATTTATTTTGATTTAACACCATTGTTCATGGTTCAAATGTGATTGCTTCATGTTAAATTGACTTGAAATGGTTAGAAAGATGAGAATATGGAGAGACTTCTTACTGTGTAATGTTCTATTATGTAAAAGTTTTTGTTATGTTAATGTTTTTTGGAGATTACCGTTGTGGTGAAATGTAGAGCTTGTGCTTGGGTTGAGGACCTGCTAACAAGAATTGGCTTTTTTATATAATGAAGCAATCACTATGATAGTGCTTTGGATCAAACCAGTGTCATTTCTAGACTGCCAACACTGATCATCACGTGTAAATAATGATCAGTGCATACATGGGTAATTGATTCGTGACAGTTTGTTGCTATGTAAAGACAAAACAAAAATATTAATCATATGATTATTATATATAAAGAATTCATCTATTTAAAAGGAATTCATTACAAACAGATTTCCAGGCATTTCCTTTTCTTTTTTTCCTTTTTTTTTCACAGCTGATGTATTTTGCTTGCTTTAAAATAAATGTCTCTTGTTTAGTTTAGTTTTTATATTGGAGTCTTTTTTGTTGCCATTGTTTTCCTTGGATTTGCTTCTCAGTTCCATGCAATTTTAAGCTTTTCTTGGTTCATTCCATGTTTTACAGGCAACCTCTCTCATGCTAATTCAGATTTGCACAGTTGGTTTTAAATTAATCTGGTTTATTTTAATTCAGGACTCCATAGTCCAGGTTTTAGTAATCTGTACTTAATCTGTGTTTCAGAAAGCCATTTTTTAAACCACGATTAACTATTCTGGATTAAGGCCTATCCTGGCTTAATTTAAACCCTGTTTAACTGCTTAATGTGCTCCACCCAAGCTTGTTTTAATAGGTAAAAAGACAGTCCATAAGTTTTGGCTCTTTGTCGCCATCTCTGTTTGAAACCTGCAATTGCAGTTATTTGCGGAATTATCATCTTTACGTGGGTTGTGCATCTGCACGGCTCCTCAGCGTGGATGAATATAATGTTTGCTGTCAGTCACCGCACCGGTGGATACTGTAGTTCTGAATCAAAGATTGTAGGCTTGGAAGTTTGACCAAAATAAGAATTTTCACCAGAAAATGTCATCTGAACAAGTAACAAATCTGGCACTTTTGTTCTGACCAATTGAGAAAAAAAAAGCATTACAATAAATTGCTCTACCAATGGTGATTAAATCGAATGATAGTTTAGCTCATTTCACATCAAACCGTGCAAATTATTGTTGTACTTTGTTCTCAAATTGTTAATGTTAACATCAGCATTGCATGACTATGTGTATTTAGTTTGTATTAGCGTTGCCTGTAGATTTCAATTACTGTACAGTCTAATCTCTAACATTAATTTGTCATACCATACAATCCGCCATCAAAATTATAAGTTTAATAATTCTGGATGCTGTGAGAAAAGGCTTTAAATGAGCTGCCACCTGCAGCATCCTCACATGCAATATAGCCTACTAGCTGAGACTCCTTCTTTATGTAAACAGGTGTGACGTAATGACGCAGAGACGAACGGCGGCATGCTTGAATTTCCCGCGGAAACCTACCAGTACCACTCGAATTAGAACACATTATTAGAAGCTTAACATTGTGAATCGGGCTAAGGTAAGGAGATAGTTTTTAGCACTGGCTGGTTATGTACTTGCTTAAAATGTATATAATATATATATATATTTAAAATTTTAATAAAAAAAGATTGACGTTCACCATGAATGTTCATAATTTAAAATAAAACTGTGATGATGATGTTGTCATAATATTTGCATACTTCATTCTAATTGGTCTTTTTTTCTTCTTGCATCTATTTAATATACACTATATAGATAGATAGATAGATAGATAGATAGATAGATAGATAGATAGATAGATAGATATACTTGCTGAATTTGGAAGTTAAGAGTTGTTCCTTATAAAGCACCATTTTAAAACTTCTTTCAGTGTGAACATTTCTATTTTTATATATTTCTGTGACAGTTTTGTGAGAGTTTTTCCCAAGCACAATAAAAGTATTTCCTTTGCACACGTGTGCCATTAAAAGCACAAGCTTTGCCATTGTAGAGCTTTTAGGTCTAGCTGTATCTTTAAGGTCATCTTAAGAGAATGCTCAGGTTTCCATTCTTCCACATTTCCAGTCTGCCTGAACAAATGACTTCCTTTAAAACACTGCCTACCTGCTCGCCCCACGGCTCCTAAACAATCTACCAAACACAACCGTACTGCTGGAATGCTTCTGGTGGGCACATATATCCTACATATGGAATCCTAATGATTTGAACCATGAAGCACATCAAACATCATGATTTTTTGTAAGGTCTTGTGATGGGATTAGCTTCTTTTTAGCATTTTAATAAGGGTAACACTTAAAATACCAGTCCTAAAAGCTTTTAAATTACTATGAGATGACCTAGAAAGATTTTAATAATGGATATAAAGGTTAAGCTGAAATGAAAGGGGTCTCATAGCAGTCTTCTTTAGGCTTAATTGGATAATGCATTTTCATATGTTTTGACAATGTATTTTTACTGAAGTGCCATGTGTAATTACTGTGTGGTATGTGTACTTTGGCACATAACATTACTAGCAACATGGCAGTGACTTTTTCACAAGCAGGCATTCTAGAATGTCTTTCCTGTTGATAGATGTTATCTACAGAAAATGTTAAAAATGACTTGCATTTTAGATTGCGAATTAATGTACATTAAAATAGTTTGAAATGTAATGAATTTTGTGATGCATATATTTTCATTAATATGTGATATGCACAATATATCAGTACCATATTATTATAAGCAGATTTTATAATTTTTTTATTTTTTAGAAACTAAGTGCAAATAGCAATAGATGCTATCTACACTTAGTGAAAATAGCATATTTTCTTAGCGATAGATGCTATTTACACTAAGTGAAATTAGCAATTGATTCTATTTAAACTTAGTGACAATAGCAGTATTTTCTTAGCGATATGCTTTTTACACTAGGTGAAAATAGCAATATATTCTATTTACACCATGTAAAAGTATCAGTTCTTTGCAATAAGAGTAAATAGTAATTAGATGCTATCTATAATTTATATTGGCAAATACTATTTCTACCTCAGTATTTTTGTTCATTAACAGGATGCAATAATATCATAGAGTGTAAATGATTATATTTATTAAAATTATTAAATGGATGCTGCCTTATTGGGAGAATAAAAACCCTCCCTACACCTTCCCCTAACCCTACCCAATAAACACTTTTAATATTATTAAACACTCGTTCGCAGTTTATTTCCACTTTTAGAACATTATTTTCATTTTTATTGAAAATAAATGCAAGCTTGGCAAAAGGCAGATTCAAACCCGCGTCGATCGTGTTAAAAGCCAGGTCTTACTCGCAACTGCTGCTCCACTGAAGACATTAAACTCTGTGCATCTTTTTTAAAACTTGAGTGGACCAACCAGACATTGGTGGGGGTGGAGCTAGTGTAAATAGCATTTGCCAACAAAGGAAGCTATTTGCACTTAGTGTAAATAGACACTCCGGTTTTTAATTGATCTGTATCAGTTGATATATTGGATATTTAATTGCTATGCTCATTTCTCCTATTTTTGTATTGAATTACCTTTTGCCATCATTTAACACTCACTTAAAGTTCTCAGAACTTTAATAATTCTAATGAGTTAATAACACTGTTAAATTTAATAATTAGCCCATTTAAATATCCTCTTTTTTTCATATATTATATTTTAGTAATGCTAAAATTGTTGCATAGTGTTTAAAATGATTTTATTTTTATTTTTTGATCATCAATTTATTTAATCAAAATAATATATAATAGTATATAATATTGATAATTTATCATATAATGTTAATATCAGTCTATCCCTATACTGAATCCATATATGGTTGTATTTGAACTGCTAATGTGTATATTGACAGTTAAGTGTATTTGGAGAAAATGTTATAAACTTGTTGTTATTTTCCTCAATTTTATTGTATAAAATTGTGTTCTTCATGTACACTGTTCAAAAGTTTGTAGTCATTAGATGATTATTTTTATCTTTTATTCAGCAAGGATTCATTAAATTGATCAAAAGTGACAGTAAAGACATGTTTAAAGTTACAAAAGATTTCTATTTCAAATAAATGCTGTTATTTTGAACTTTCTATTCATCAAAAAAAAAAAACCTCTTTCATAGTTTCCTCGAAAATATGAAGCTGAAAATTTAGCTTTGCCATCACATGAATAAATTATATTTTAAAATATATTCACATACATTTGGTATTTTAAATTGTAATAATATTTCACAATATTACAGTTTTTTTTTCTGTATTTTTGATCATATAAATGCAGTCTTGGTCAGCTTAAATACTTCTTTCAAAAACATTAACAAATCATACTGACCCCAAACTTTTGAATAGTAGTGTAGATTGTAGTAAAATATAACATGCATAAACACATAGAATACCCCCAAACTCATTCCTTTAGTCATGTGTCTCTCTATCTCTCTATCTCTTCCTCCCCTCGTTTTTCATTCATTCTCCCCCTCTGTGTCTTGAGTGATATAGCACATGCATTGCACGGTTCTCTTACTGCTATATCACCCTGCAGGTAGTTCCAACTCTGCTTTGTTTGCAAACTGTGTGTGAGTATCAGATTCCTCTTTGACAGGATGCAGTGAGCGTGGAGAGGCCAACTGGTTCCGGCGATGTGCGGCCCACCTTAGTGGGTCCTCGCGTCTGGACAGAGAGGGTCAGTCGGGGGTGAATGCTTTCCAAAGCCTGTGTCAAAGCTGTGTCCTTGCTCTGTGTGTCTGCCATCACCCAGAATGACCTCCGGTCTCCTCTTTTTGGTCTCTGCACCTGATCCGGAGATGTTAGTTGAGCTACCACAAAACAGCTTGTCAGCATTTCTTCCTCCAGCTATGGCGGAATTGATCACTTTTGCATCTGCTTAGCTCTTTCAGAACAAACAAATGATGATTGCATTTCATAACAGAATATCAAACCAGTGACATTTTTTAAAAGACATAAGCATAATTTCAAGCTTTTTCACAATAATATATAGTTTTTAGAAGATTTTAGAAAAAAGAAAACCATCAATATACTGTTCAAACTGAAGACTTTTTAAAAGTATATATATATTTGGGAACTTTCTGGTTGTCAGACATTGTTAAAAATAAAGGTTCCAAAATGGGGTTTTCGTAGTGATGCCATAGAAGAACCACTTTTTGATTCCCCAAAGAACCTTTCAGTGTACAGCTCTTAGAGGATTAGTTCACTTTAAAATGAAAATTACCCCAAGCTTTACTCATCCTCAAGCCATCCTAAGTGTATATGACTTTCTTCCTTCTGATGATGCATTCCAGCTTTATAATGGCAGTGAGCGGGATCAATGGGTATGAGCTGAAGAAAGTGCTTCCATCCACATCCATCCATCATAAACATACTCCACACGGCTCCGGGTGGTTAATAAAGGCCTTCTGAAGAGAAGAGATGCGTTTGTGTAAGAAAAATATCCATATTTAACAAGTTATGAGGTAAAAATAGCTTCCGCCAGACCGCCTTCCGTATTCAACTTATGGAAAAAACGGAACTGGCGTCGTGTCAGTTAAGCTTTTTCTGTAAGTTGAAGGCGTAGGACGTACTGTAAGCTTTTTGAGTGCAAGAGTTTTACTGCCATTATAAAGCTCGGATGCGTCAGGATATTTATAACTCCGATTGGGTTCATCAGAAAGAAGAAAGTCATATACACTTGAGGGTGAGTAAAGCTTGAGATAATTTTCATTTGAAAGTGAACTAATCTTTTAAAAGAACCATCTTTAATAATCTAAAAAAACTTTTTTCCACTATAAAGAACCTTTTGCGCAATGGAAAGTTTCTATGGATGTTAAAGGTTCTTCATGGAACCGTAGTTGCCAATAAAGACCTTTTATTTTTAAGAGAGAATATGATGAACTACTACTTTGTGAACTTGAGGGGAAGTGACTTCATACATCCACCCACAATTAAACTATAAAAATAATTGGCTAAAGTGTTTATTAAAACTGTGCAGTGTGCAGTGTCCAGTGCAATGAAATCAGACATTTTAAATGTGGCTTAAATATCCCAAAAACTTTTTGGGGCCACCATATGCAGCACCTTTTGAAATTCAAAACACAGTTAACTGGATTCACTTAATTGTAAATTCAGATAAGATGTGGGGTTATCAGCACAGTACAGTTCTCTTAATAGAGTTGTCATTTTGTAGTGAGTGGTTACAGACATGCTCAACATTTAAAGTTAGCTCAAGGTTTTTGAAAAACAAAAGGAAAGATATCTTAATTAAGGAAACCATGAGTTCATTATGAACACTTCATTACCTACATGCAGAGTATGTTGGGCAGAGAAATTAAGATAACAGAGATGAATAGCCAATTAAGATAACGTTAATGAATGTAAAATTGAATTTAGATAAGAACAATTGAATCATCAAACACCCTCGTCAGAGTGCTGCTGTCATCAAGAACTATTGTATCTTTTCTGTTCGGGTCTGCCACAGCTTCTCTCTCTCTCCCTCTGTGCTTATTTTATAATGAAGAAATTATTTTATTCCAAAATATTTCTAGTCTTCCCACTTCATTGCATTGCAACACAAAACTATGTGGTTTTCAGGCATTGCTATGTGACAGTCTCAAGTCTATGATGTTTTGGTCTTCATCTATCTAATTCGATGCACTTTTTCTTTCTTTCCATCATTTTTCAGGTGAAAATTGTCTAATTGTGTGGAAAAGTAACATTAGACCTCATAAGTTTTGAGGTATCATAATGGTGCAGGACAAGTTGCTTGCCAAAGTTTAATACTAGCAGTTTTTCAAAGTATGATCAATAATAATAAAAATATAGGTTCCAGGGTCCTCTCTGGTGTTTTGGACTATAGTTGCACTATAGGTCTCATCGCGTGAGCAGCGTTCCTACGGCTCTCCTTGTAACCAGCTTCAGTTTGAGACCTTGGGACAATAGAACAAGTGGCATGACCCACTTAATGTGAGCTAAAGACACTGTTCTTGGCAAAGTTCATGAGACTGGAGCAAGATGGAGCGCACAGTCTGGGGGACAACAGATACACAATCTTTCTGATGCATTATGCAACAGTATGTCAGACTTTATACTGCCAGTGACCATTTCTAAAGCTTTCATGCTTGTTTGGTTAATTGCTCTGAAAAATAGAAAAATTGGCAATCAGGTCAAAAGTGGTACTTTAAAAGATTAAAGCATGTGATCGCAATGTCATGCAAATGAGTCTACTCCAAACAAAAATGCTATTTTTGGTAACTGACTCTATCGTTATGCAACCTAATGAACAGCTTTCATGGTCTAACACTTCTCTCATTCTGTCTTTATACTTATTTATTTATTGCCAAAAACTCCTCACTCTTGATAGATACATCAAACGACCATGAGAACAATTTGCCCCTCTATCTGCCTCATTTCATTATTGAGTTGGGAGCATTCAGAGTTTCAAGGGGTCAAGGGTGCTTTTGTTTTTGGGGGTGCAGGGATTTGTATGGCTTACCCTCTCTCAGAGACACTTAGGGAGCTCCTTCTCTGCGCAAACACTCACACATTTTGGCTTAGAGCAGTGGTTCTCAGCAGTTTTGCTTTAGGACTCAGATTTTATATTGGACATCAAGTGACAACACAACATGGTGCCAAAATAGTTTATCGCACTAAAGTGAATGTAAATGTTTTCAATGTTTTCAGCACCGTGTCTATGCAGTGTCAAATTCCCTTCTGTTCTTTCCCAATTAGCATTTGCCTTATTACCAAGTGACATGAATTTGTGCCAAAATGACATCCAAAATTGTCATAAAGATCATCCATCCATCCATCAAAAGTTGAGAAAACTTGAAAGATTAAGGCAACCAGCTGCAGGAGATTTTTGACTTTTCTCAACTTGTAAATTGAACTTGTTATACAACAAGAAGTTGAGAAAACTCAAAAATCTCCTGCAGCTGGCTTAAACTTTTAAGTTTTCTCAACTTTATTTTTTTACAGTCATCCATCCATCCATCCATCCATCTTAAACTTCTGAGTAATATATTTAGGATCTCTTTAATCATTGTAATTGTTATTATTATCCATCTCATTTGCTCTTCTTTTTGGCTTGCTTTTTTATTTTTTGTTATGCTTTTTGCTTTTAATAAAATGTTTTTACATTCAGGATTATGGATCACTATGTATATTATATATTACTATTATTTCATTTATGAGCATTTGGCTTCATATTTTGCCTGCTATCTGAAACCCAATTTTGGGTTACAACCCACCAGCTGAGAATCACTTGTGTAGGGGCCGACTGATCTTGCAACCTGCAATCATATAATATCCCAGCAGACTTTCTGTAAAGAGGGTGTGGGAATGCGGGAGACACGCAGACTGTGATATGTGCATGTGCGTTTGTGCGTATTTGGGGGGAGAGAGGAGGGGGGTCGTTTGTAATTGCGGTAAACAGGTTACTGAACAAAGGGGCCCCTTCTTTGAATGGTAAATCAGCTTGGCTGTCACGCGATTACAACACAACCGTATGTAGAGTAGATGGGCAAAGAAGATCGAAGCTTCCGCTTTCTTTCTCTTTGCATTTCTTTATCCTTATCTTTCCTTTTCTCCTCACGAATGAGGCCTTTCTCAGGCTGGCACTGGGACACTTGGCTTGCCATTGACTACTAATGTGCTGTGAGTTTCTGGTCGGGCATTAAAGGGATGGCTCAATATGTTCAGGGTCCTGATGACTGGAGGTTGTGGAAACCATCTCTCAACGTATTACACACATCAGTTGATCTGCCAGGGGAAAGTGTTTCTGCTTATCAGGGCTGTAATCGGATATCAGAGCTTTGTATGTGTGTGTGTTTATACTCTTTCTCCTCAGGGTAACAGGGTCTTTTGCAGTCAGGTATGGGTCAGAATGTATTGAGCGATGATTCCTTTTTTATTCTATGCATGTTATTGTTTCCTTCTCTGCCAAATTCCAAAGCTTATACCTGTGTATTACAGCGGTTGAGGGTTTGCTGGTAAAAATAACACTGTGCAAGTGGGTTCAGGGATCGGGGCTTACAGGGGTTAAGTGGCTTGGCAGATACGGTTTCCTTGAACGCAAGCTCAAGATTACCTGGAAATGCTCAAATTCCACTTAGATTTTTAGCAGGAGCATAATAAGTAGCTGCACTTTGAAACCATTTCAAGTCAAAACTACATTTAAAGAGATAGCTCACTCAAAAAATGAAAAAAACTCTCATCATTTACTCCCCCTCATATCATTCCAAAGCTGTATGACTTTCAGTGGAACAAGAAATTAAATATTTTGAAAAATGTTTGAAATTTAATTGTTATTATCTGGGAATCTTTCACTTTTCTTTGTTTTTTACTTTTTTCTGGTTCACATTTCATATTTTATAAAAGCAGGCAAAGGCATTTAAGCTTTTGAGTAATGTATTTTGGATGTCTTTATGCACTGTATTTATTATTATTATTTTGTCTTCTTTTTTGCTTGCTTTTTGTTTAGTTAAGTTTTTGTTGTTGTTTTTTCTCAGCAAAAAAGTAACGTCCCTTTTTCAGGATGCTGTAAAATCCAAAGAAGCTTTACAAATCTTTATTGGAAAAGTGTTTAAAGGGTACATATCACACACAGTTTCTGCCAATCTCATGTTAATCTTGAGTACCTATATAGTAGTATAGCATCCTTCATATCTCCGAAGAGTCTTTAGTTTTATCAGATATATAAAAGACAGATAAGCTGTACCGAGTTTTTCCGAAAACAGCCGAGCTGCCGGAGGTGTGCCGTGGGCGAAGCTAAAGAGTGACGAGCACGCGCAGCTTTTGTGTGGCAATCATCTGCAAGCTATCAATGGTCAGCTAAACAAATGTATTTAAACGCACAAAATACACCATCGCATTATCCCTGGATAACTTTTGAATCATTATAATGAATATAGCATATAGTGAATGATGAATAATGAATTTATGAATTTACTATGTTCGTGTTGATTACTTTATATGCACTATTGCCAACCAAACAGACATTTGATGCAGTTTTACTCACCACCTGCGGTTCCGTCTCATGACCAGGATCATTATCACTGTGACCGCTCCATCTTTCAGTTTCAAATGATCTGTAAATCCAGCGTTGAACTCGGCCTTGTTTATAAAACCATAAGTGCCAATCCTGAGGGCTTGAGCAGCTACAGAAAAACGCAATATATCCTCCGTTCATTTGAACCCCTCCAAAAATGATTGCAACTTTCAAACATGACTTTATCCTTATTTTGATACTTAATTTAAGGTGGTTTCTATGGTTATTTTAATGACAAATATCAAGAGCGCATCAATGTAATGCGTGAGCACAAATCTCTCAGCTCCACTTAACGCTGGGTTCTTTGGGAAGCAAGGTTATCTTTCCCTCACAACCAAAAACACATTTCTTTGGTGACATTGTTGATTTCGTAGTCTAAAAGCAAAGTGACAAATCTTTCTCGAGCAAGTCCTGTGCAGTGCTGCCGACGACTTCCGTAAAGCCAAACGAAGCGCGTTGATGGGCGTGCTCTTGCTCTCTCGCTCTGGTCGATGTGTGTGCGCGCTCTTCCGGGAGAAGTGCCCATACAAGGAATTCCGACCTTTATTACATAATGCTCGAAAAAAAACTGTCCGAAATCTGTGAGAAATCTGAAGAGTATTTTTGGCACAGAAATACTCTGTCATACGTTCAAATCGTTTTTTGAAACTTTGGCCATGTTTAGCATGAGAATCCAACTCTTTAACAGTGTAAATAAGTCAGAATGCATGAAATAGCATTAGACCAAACAGTGTTTTTCATGCTTGTTCAATGAACCATAAACAATTTTTGCACATGCACCTGTGGAACAGTTTACAGGCGAAAGAAAATTGTCACAGTTCCAATAACGCGTGCAAGAATTTGCCAGTGCCTTGGTGGATGAGTGAGGCAACATTTTACAGCAAGAGCTAGCAAATCTTTCTCAGTCCATGAAGATGACATGCGCTGTAGCACTTAAAGCAGCTGGTGGCCACACCACTTACTGACTTTTAATACTTTATCACTTTGAGCTAAATTTTATGTTTTGAATGTACTACACAAATAACTTTTTTTTTTTTTATTCATTTGCACTTTTGCACTTCTGCATGCATAAACAAACTTGGCACATGAAGACGTGATGTGCCAGAGATGCCAAACAACATTGGTTCCCTTTCGAGGGAACTCAACGCTGCATCAGTTGCTGATGCATGTGTAAATTCACGGCAATCTTATTAGCTAATGACAGTCCGATGACGTCACATGGAGCTCCTGAGCATACAAAAGTGTGTCTGCATTACACGTCATCAGATTTGGGATGCATTCCCATAGCGCCAGCCAACTGACGCAGTGAACCGGGGTTATATACGTAACCCTAAGATGTTTTGTATGTCTCATATTCAGATGTCTCATGACTATTTCTAAGATGACAAAAATGTAAATTATTATATGGCTTTGTTGGCTTTTTTATTGTTTTCCCTGTTACAATCATGGTAGAGAAGCTTGTTAATGGGCTAGATTTTATGGTTAGGGTAGGTTTGAGTTACGTTTTTATATAACCCAATTTTTACAATTTCACATCTCAAATATCACTGTATGAATTGTCACGACTTCTCATGAGGCCAGGTTGTTTTGAATTTTGCACCAAGTTTGAATATAAAAATGAGCATAAACTGAATCAATTTTGGTCTCTTCCTGACACTGTTCCTATTTCATTTGACTTGGATTATGAGTCTTGTGAGTTTTATGATACAATTTTAAGGTACTTTTAGATCCTTTTTATGTCCTAATTATACGGAAAAGAGCAGCTTAAACAATTCTTAAAGAATATCTTAAGAATATGATCTGTTTTTCACAGGGGGAAAAAAACATAATTTGAAGAGACATGAGAGTGATTAAATAATTAACAGATTTTTCATTTTTGAACTGTCCCCTTTAAGCAAAGGGAAGGTTTAAAATGAATATTAATACATTGTAAGAAAAAACAGAACTCTTTTTGTTTGGATACAGAGGGAAAAGTGTTGCAATGCACCTGTTTGTACTGCAATCCTAGAAAGTGGGCATATGCACATCATTACAGCCTGGACTTGAAAGACAAGCTCTCTCTCTCTCTCACACTGTTTATCTTACTTTATGGCTGTCTGTCCATCTTTTTCTCTCACTCTCTCTTTCTCCTCCCTCAACACCTGGATAGACGTGGCATATGGGTGTGTTGTGTCAAATATCGGCTGCTGTCGAGCAGTAAATTAAAACGAGGTGCAATTTCCTCCAGTCTAATTAGCAGTAACTTGGCATTGTCTGTTCAGAGCCAATCTGCCCAAGGGTACAGAGAGAGATTGACATGTCATTACACGAGTGAAGGAATACCAAATACTATCACATTTACTTATCATAAAATGATCTTTTATGTCTTTTCTATTATTGTTTACATCAGTTTATATTTACACTATGTGATCATCATCAATTTAACAAGTTAATTGTTAATTTAATACAACTAACTGGTAAAAAGTTATATAACCATGTTATTTAACCAATACAAACAATATATTGACTCTAAACATACAAAGATTGCTGACGGCCCCAAATTACTTTTACATTCACTGCACGCTATACCAAGACATTCCTTTTCAGTCCAGACAAAATGTGTATCATTAGAGGGATTTGGGACTCTAGCTTTGATATTTGATCACCGCTTATGATAAAAACGGTTACAGTAATTTCATAATTTAGAAGATTCATTGCTATTTATTTATTCAGTAATTCAGCATGTTATGTATTGAATTGCATTTTTACTCGACTGACCTCCCTAAACTATAAGATATTAATGTAAGTTAAACATTTATGAAATCCTATTAACAGAGCAGATAGGTTTTTAAGGTAATTCTGATCATGCATATGTATTCAGTGCATTTGCTTGTGTGTGTGTGTGTGTGGTCCTGGTCAACCATATGTTGTGGCGACCAAATGTCCCCACAAATATAGTAACACCAGTCATTTTTTACCTTGTGGGGACATTTTTTTGAAATTGTTTTATTGTTGTTTTTTTTTAAATGTAAAATTGCAGAATTCTTTTGTGATTGGGTATGGTTAGGGGATAGAATATACACACTCTAAAAAATGCTGGGTTAAAAACAACCCAAGTTGGGTTGAAAATGGACAAACCCAGCGATTGGGTTGTTTTGACCCAGCAGTTGGGTTAAATGTTTGCCCAACCTGCTGGGTAGTTTTATTTAACCCAACAATTGTTTACAAATTACTATAGGTCTGGCTTAAAATGAACCCAAAATAGGTTGGAAATTAAAAATCAGACTCATAATTACTAGAGGCAACAATAATAATCAAATAGATGAGCATTTATTAATAAGCAATTTAATAAATGTTTATTGTTTAAATATTATTCAAAAAAAATATTAATAAATGTTTGTTTATTAAACATATTAATAAATGTTAATTTCCAACATATTTTGGGTTCATTTTATACAAGAAATACAGTAATTTTTAAACAATATTTGGGTTAAATAAAACTACCCAGCAGGTTGGGCAAACATTTAACCCAGCCGCTGGGTTAAAACAACCCAATCGCTGGGTTTGTCCATTTTCAACCCAACTTGGGTTGTTTTTAACCCAGCATTTTTTAGAGTGCAGTTTGTACAGTAGAAAAAAACATTGTTTATAGAAAGTCCTCATATAACATGGATACCCAATGTGTGTGTGTGTGTGTGTGTGTGTGTGTGCGCGCTCACATGGTAAAACACTATGTGCTTTGGTCAGGTCGATGAATGGAAAGCATCTGTCATTCATTGAGCTGTAAAAGCTGTGCAATGTTCCTTGACTGTTTTCATTCTTGAAAAGCAAGAATAAAAAGGAGAATGAAAACACAGAACAGCATCATGGAGCAGAACCCTTCTCTCTCTGTCTGTCTTTTTCATTTGGACTGGTGTATGTTGGTGACCGTATTATCAGAGATGAACTATTTCCTTAAAATTTTGTCAATGAAATAATCAGGGTGATTTTTGTGAGTTTCTTGAGAGTTTACCCATCCTTCTCTTCATCCTTCTGTCTGCTCTCTCCCACTCTTTCCTGTATTTGAGTAAGTCCAAAGCCATCTATCTTCTGCCATGTCTTTTTTCATTTGTGTGGCCCGGCAGCACAAAACTCAGAGGTGATTACTGGACTGCATTGTTGTCCAGGATCTCCTGAAAAAGGAGAGGTGAATTCAGCATCGCATTCACTGTGACCTCAGCCTCACTCATCACAGTCAGTGTAGAACACTTCTCTGATCAATACACCTCCTTATCAATGTCAGTGAGACCATGTAAAGATGTAATCACACCATTAACCCGTCAGAAACCTGAACTGTAGCCCTACCAGCAGCAAAGAAAACTTTTAGAAGGGTGCATCCTCACATTTTACATAGTATTCTGTAAACAATTCATGGTAACACTTTACAATAAGGTTCATTAGTTAAACATTAGTTAATGTATTAACTAACATGAACTAACCATGAGCAATACATTTGTTACTGTATTTACTAATCTTCGTTAAGGTTAGTTAATAAAAATACAGTTGTTCAGTGTTTGTTCATGTTAGTTCACAGTGCATTAACTAATGTTAATAAGATTTTAATAATGTATTAGTAAATGTTGAAATTAACATTAACAAAGATTAATAAATGCTGTATAAGTGCAGTTCATATTAACTAATGTAGTTAACTAATGTTAACTAATGAACCTTATTGTAAAGTGTTACCCATTTCATTAATACCTTCAAACATTTTCTTGTAAACAGTTAAATCAAGTAGTTGTAACCAGAAATTATCAGTTATAAGTCATCTTATGGGAAAGGGAATAGTAATGTTAAAACAATTTAAAAAAATAATAATTTAATATTTTAATTCAGCAAGGACTGTCTCAAAATTGACAAAGACAGTTATAATATTACAAAAGATTCTATTTCACATAAATGCTGTTCTTTTGAACTTTCTATTCATCAAAAAAATCTGTAAAAAAAATTGTGATTTCCACAAACATATTAAACAGCACAACTGTTTTCAGCAGTGATAATAATTATAAGAAATGTTTCTTGAGCAGCAAATCAGCATATTAGAATAGTTTCTGAAGGATCATGTGACACTGAAAACTGGAGTAATGATGCTGAAAATTAAGCTTTGAAAGAATAAATTACATTTTAAAATATATTAAAATTGAATATTTCACAATTTTACAGTTTTTACTGTATATTTGATCAAATTAATGATCATACGAGACTTCTTTTAAAATATAAAAAATCTTACCGACCACAAACTTTTCAATAGTAGTGTGTGTTTTTGGTCATACTGGTTGACCTGCAACAATAATTATCATAACTAGTTTGTGGCAGTAACAGACCTGCAATGGCCATCTAAAACCAGACTATATTGAAATTTAAACTGGTCTGAGCTGGAAAGTATTCAGTGGTATGCGAAAGTTTGGGATATTTTAATTCAAACATTCACTGATGCTCCAGAAGGAAACACAGTGAATTAAGAGCCGGGGGGTGAAAACTTTTGAACAGGATGAAGAAGTCCAAATTTTTCTTATTTTGTTAAAATATTTTTTTATTTTATTTAGTACTTCCCTTCGGAAGCAACAGAAGATACTTGCATGTTTCCCGGAAGACAAATTAAGTACAATTTACCTTGATCTTTAAATTAAAAAAGTTTTCACCCCCCGGCTCTTAATGCATCATGTTTCCTTCTGGAGCATCAGTGAATGTTTGAACCTTTTTTAATAATTGTGTCTGAGTCCATCAATTTTCCTCAGTGTGAAAAGATGAATCTCAAAATCACTTTAGTCACTGCTGGAAAGGGTTCAAACATGCAAAAAATCCTTGAAAACTGAAGAATCTGCAGGACATGGAGGATTTTTCTGAAGAACAGAGCTCAGTTTAACTGCTCAGAACAAACAAGGGACTCATGAACAACCATCAAACAACAAAAAAACAGTCATAGATCATCCAGGAAACCACAAGGGTTCCCAAACTTTTGAACGGAGATATTTTAATAAATTCAGCTACTTTTTTGTCTTGTGGATTATATGTAAACATCTTTTATGTAAAATATCTTACTCAGGACAGTACTAAATAAAAAATAACATGCATTTTGTATGATCTCTCTTATTTTGTTAAAATTATTCACATTTTCACAGATTCTGCAAGGGGTTCCCAAACTTTCGCATACCACTGTAGTTAGAATCACTAAAATGCTAAAAAAAAAAAAAACTCCTCATGTGTTTGTGACTAAATAACTGTTAAATGGCAGCAATCTTTTATAGGCATAAGTGACAATGTCTCAGGGTCATTACTACTGTCCTCCTGTTGGGTGACTGATAAGATGGCTGATTTTCTACAGCTCATCCTGCTATTAATCTCCAAGATATTTTTTTTCTCCATTGATCTAGCTTCTGAACAATACACATGCACTGGCTTTCATTCATGCTACCTCAACTTTTGAATTTGTCTACGAAGCAATTAAAAGTGTGAAATTCAGTCAGTTTAAGCCACAGGAGAGAAATTTTCCCAAATACATTGAGCATTGAGCAGTATTTGACTTTTAGCTTCACCGTGGGTCACAAAAAAAGCACATTCAGACATTTTACAACAATATCAATCTCTGTCGCTGTGGCTTTTACTCAAACGACTCATTTGGAAATAATTGCTTTGGAACAATACAGGCCGTATTGACAGCATGCCATGATTTATGACGCAGAGAGAAAGCATGCACAGGTGAAATCAATCTACTGTAACGAGAGAGTCCAGCGGAAGCACTCTCACCGGGATAAACCCGCACAACCTTTTCCAGTCACACTTATTCTCTATTAGTGTTTACAGTCCACTGTTCTTCTGGGTTTATGAAGGGGGCATTCACACCTAATGCCGTGTGGCACATGTCTGCAAGCATTGAGCTTCTCACTGCTGATCAAAGATACCTGAAGGGCTTCCCCCCATTCAGTCTTAATGAGGTTTTAACGGATCCATCCTACCTTCTGCTGCTGCCCACTTGGAGAGGATCTGCTTAAACTCTTATGTAAGGTTCTCTTTGAGTTTTAGATGGTTGGTGTCACCAGTAATTTACCCACTTTTGAGCTCCAGAATCTTACAATATTTTCATGAGGTCACGGAGATTCTGAGGATTTTTGGAAGGGGAAGTGTTTGAGCAGTTGACCTAATTTGAGCTCTAAGTTCTCCTTCCCAGACTTAATTAACAATAGAAATAGGAAAATAGAAGAGGTGGCGTGTGGGTGGAAGGTTGCTGGAAGAATTGTTTCAGGAGTGAAGTAGCCAGATGTTTATATTCTTTGGGTTGTGATCAGTAGGATTAGATGGACGTGTTCCTTCTGAACTTTCTTTTTGAACTCATTTTAAGTGTTTTACCACCTTTCTATTGTCTGCTTTGCCTTAGTGGAAAGGCTGGATGCTTACTTAGTAAAATTATCCCTTGTGAACACTGCTAGATATTGCTGGAGAGGTTCACCAAACAGCAGTGCATTGATCTGTTAAGTGAAGCCAATTGATGAAATCCTACATTGATGTTTCAAATTGATTACTGATTAACGAAACATGTACAATAAGTTTGAAATTTCCATTACTTTGTTTTCTTATGATTGTCAGAACGTATGAAATGTTATTTGGCAGGCATTTGTATGTAAAGTATAGTTTTAGCATGCATATATTTTCACATTATGTACATACTGTATTTACAGTATTTAAAATTTAAGCATTTTATGTATTAACAACTTTAGAATGTTCACAAATCCTTGTAGGTTCATAGAATATTGAGTTAATGGAATTAATAGATTGATTTTAGTGTATTTTATAAATAAGATTCATTAAATATGTTAAATGCCATTACATTCAAATGTGTTTACTTAATTTGACATTTTATGGTTTAGTCTCTTTTGCTCACCAAAAATACAGTTATCTGATTAAAAATACAGTAAAAGCTGTAATATTGTGAACTATTGTCACAATATAAATTAGCTGTTTTCTATTTTAATATATTTTAAAATGTACTGTGTTTATTATTCTATTGGTATTCAAGAACATTTCTTATTATTAATGTTGGAAAAAAAATTTGTGGAAAATGTAATACTTTTTTTTTTAGGATTCTTTGATGGATATAATGTTCAAAAGAGCAACATTTATTTGAAATGGAAATCTTTTGTAACATTATAAATGTCTTTACTGTGACTTTTGATCAATTTAAAGGGATAGTTCACCCAAAAATGAAAATTATCCCATGATTTAATCACCCTCAAGCCATCCTAGGTGTATATGACAATCTTCTTTCAGACGAACACAATCTGAAATATATTTAAAAATATGTCCTCCAAGGTTTATAATGGTTGTGAATGGTAACCCACATTCTGAAGACAGAAAAAATGCATCCATCCATAAACAAAGTAATCCATACGGCTCCAGGGGGTTAATAAAGGCCTTTGGAGGGAAGGGATGTGTTTTTGTAAGAAAAATATCCATATATAAAACTTTATAAATTCAAATATACGAGCTTCCGGCAGACGACCGTACGACCGTGGATGTTGAGTCCCTTGTTTGTTCTGAGCAGTTAAACTGAACTCTGTTCTTCAGAAAAATCCTCCAGGTCCTGCGGATTCTTCAGTTTTCAAGGATTTTTTGCATATTTGAACCCTTTCCAGCAGTGACTGTATGATTTTGAGATTCATCTTTTCATACTGAGGACAATTGAGGGACTCAAACACAACTTTTAAAAGAGGTTCAAACATTCACTGATGCTCCAGAAGGAAACACGGTGCATTAAGAGCCGGGGGTGAAAACTTTTGAACAGGATGAAGTCCAAATTTTTTTTATTTTGTTGAAAACATTTTTTTTTCCATTTAGAACTTCCCTTCGGAAGCAACAGAAGATACTTGCCTTCCCGGAAGACAAATTAAGTACAATTTACCTTAATCTTTAAATTCAAAACGTTTTCACCCCCCCCCCACTCTTAATGCACTGTGTTTCCTTCTGGAGCAACAGTGAATGCTTGAACCTTTTTTAATTGTTGTGTTTGAGTCCATCAATTGTCCTCAGTGTGAAAAGATGAATCTCAAAATCATACAGTCACTGCTCAAATATGGGTTCAAATATGCAAAAAATCATTGAAAACTGAAGAATCTGCAGGACATGGAGGATTTTTCTGAAGAACAGAGCTCAGTTTAACTGCTCAGAACAAACAAGGGACTCATGAACAACCATCAAACAACAAAAAAACAGTCATAGATCATCCAGGAAACCACAAGGGTTCCCAAACTTTTGAACGGAGATATTTTAATAAATTCAGCTACTTTTTTGTCTTGTGGATTATATGTAAACATCTTTTATGTAAAATATCTTACTCAGGACAGTACTAAATAAAAAATAACATGCATTTTGTATGATCTCTCTTATTTTGTTAAAATTAT
>RJVU01053773.1:4181480-4225909 GCA_003731715.1 Anabarilius grahami
TCCTGCTTCAATGTTATTATTATTATTATTTCTAAAAGTGAAGATTGCTTGCACAGGATTCCCTCAGTCAGGTAAAACGGTGTTTACGAGGATTTACTCTTACGCTACCGTTATTAGAGTAGGTAAAGCATAATTCCTCACTACATCATGACTCACACTGCCTCCCTTTGCATCTTCTCACACCTGTCACAAGGTCCCAGAGTCCCCGGGACAGACTCTGCGTGGGCTTTTGGACAAATGGCTGAGCTAAATAGCCTCATTTATGGGATTACTTTCCCAGAGTCTTTAAACAGATGAGGCTGGAACACTCCACCCAAGTGGTCAGTAGTGGGTGGAGGTCGAGAGGGGGCCAGGAAGGGTGGATGGAGCCTGAAAGGGTATAGAGAGGATCATGGAGGTGTGGTAGAGGTTTGGGCATCAGAGTGGGTGTGGGCATGTCTTTTTTTGTCTTTGGGGCTGTATGGATGGAGGGGATTCTGTGTGGGCTAATGGGAGGATTTGTATTGTATTAATAAGTGCTGAGTATAGGATCTTCATATTCCCTGTGGTTTTACTTTGTGTGTTAATAGATCATTAAAAAATCAAGAAGAATATTTAATTTTGTGTATAACTCACCCTATCAGTGTTTTTGAACAGTTAGTTTCAAACTTGTTAAAAGTTAACTAAAGAACTGGTCCAAATGTTTAGATCACTTTGTAAATAGTTCATTTAGTCAGTAATTCTTTAAGGAATGCTAATGGAATTTCTATCATAATTTGCAGCCTGTCCAAAGAAGATTATACACAAATCTGCTGAGAAACAAATAAGATCCTATTGGATAAACTGAAACTACAATTTCCAGTTTAGATTTTCTGCTTATCCAGTTGCGGATTCTTGTTTGACCCCTTTATAATTGCTTCCAAATAATTCTATTGGTCCCACTTTATATTAAGTGGCCTTAACTACTATGTACTTACATTTAAATTAATCATTTGATACAATGCACTTATTGTGTACGTACATGTTTTTACATTATACTTATATTTTAAAAACACCTGCATGTAATTACATCTGTAATTAATTTCTGTATTTACATTTATAATTACACTGTTGACCCATCCCTTACACCTTACCCCTACCCTTAAACCTACCCATACTACCAAAGCTTTCCCTAACCTTACCCGTATCCCACCTCAATAGCAGCAAAAGTGTTTTACAATTCAATATGAACCAGTACATTGTACTTATTTTTTTGATGTAAGTACATAGTAGTTAAGGCCACTTAATATAAAGGGGGACCATTCTATTCGTTTTATTAGCGTTTCTTATAACTTGTTGATATGTGTTCAGTGTAAGAGTATTTATTTTGCTTTTTAGCTTTGGTTTAATGTAAAATGAAGTATTAGTGCAAAGCTTGGATATTATTACATTGTTTGAAGTAATATACACCAGCGTTCAAAAGTCTGGGGTCGGTGAAAAAAGTCTCTTATGCTCACCAAGGCTGCATTTATTTGATGAAAAATGCAGAAAAAAAAGTAATATTGCAAAATATTATTAAAATTTTAAAGAACTGTTTTCTATTTTAATATATTTTAAAATGTAATTTATTCCTGTGATGGCAAAGCTGAATTTTCAACAGGCTTTCCTCCAGTAACATTTCTTATTATTATCAGTGTTGAAAACAGGTGTGCTACTTAATTAATATTTTTGTGTAAAAATTGATACATCTTTTAGGATTTTTTAATGAATAGAAAGTTCAAAAGAACATAATTTATTTGAAATCCATTTAATGCATCCTTGCTGAATAAATTATTAATTTCTTTAAAAAAAAAGTAAGAATAAAGTTAGAATAAATGGCTTCATGAATTGGTCCTTAGTCCATGATGTGGCCCTTAGTTAGCTCGACACGTGGATTGGGAGGGTTTATAGAATCAGACTGGGTTACTTTGCAAAGACGATAAGCAATAACCAAATGATCTTCCAGATGAAGGTTTTTCTTCCAGCCTGAATATACAAACTCTCAGGAGCTTCAGTTTTCATATCATTGAGTGTGTTTGAAAGAGAATTAGTTCTGGATCTTCCATGCTTTTCCAAAAGACTTTATTTATTTTATGCCTATAGCAATAAGACACAAACTTTCCTATTCGGTCTGTCATGTCAATAATTTTTCTTGGGCCTATGAAGTTTATAGGGTCTAGTAATATAGAATTAAAATTGTAAACTTTGCATCTAATGCAAAATCATGTTTGATATCCATTGAGATTAATTATGACTTTTATTATTTGTTCTGTATACTGCTGACTTTTGCTTCTTGGTGAGATCTTTCACAACTTGAAATACTTTCTTGCTGTTGTTGTTGCTGATGCAGCCTTTGGTCTCTTTGCATTGAAATTCAATCCACTTTTCTTTGGCTTCTTTAATGCTCTTCTTGATGTTCCTGTTGTCCTCTTTGTATTTATTTGAGCCATCGATCCCATTTCTTTCTTTCTTGAGCTGACGCCTTGTGTCACAATGCTGAAGTATCTTATAAGTGACCCAGAGCAATATTTTGCCAGTGTTGCATTTGCTTCCCACCAATGAAGGTTTGGAAACTCTGAGCGACTTCTGGATCATTAAGTCATTCAAGGTCAAACTTACTTCAGGGATTTTGCTGCCTCTTGGTTTTCTTGAGACATACGCGGAAGTTCATCGTGACTAAGTCATGGTTGATTCCAATGTCTGCCCCTGAAAAGATGTGGTTGCTGGCTTGCTTTATTCTGCTCTTGAAACATTGCGGGATCATGATGTAACCAATCTGATTGTGGTGGATTCCATTAGGTGCATGCCACGTCCTTTTACATGAGTTCTTTTGGTTTCCCAGTGTGTTTGCCAGTATAAGGTTGTCATAGGTGGCAAACTCCAATAGCTTTTCTCCCCTGCTGTTGGTCTTGGGGTTGCAAGCTGTTCTGCAGGTGCCTTTCCAGTCTGACTTTGCATCAATGCCCACCTTGGTATTCCAGTCACCTTGAATGACTATAATTTCTTTCTTTGGAGTCTTGTCGATGGTATTTTGCACCTGGTTGTAGAACTATTCGATGTCTTCCTCGCTGTAATCCGAGGTGGGTCTATAGGCTTAGATGATAGTAATGTTGAAGGTGTTGCACTGAGGTGGATGGTAATAAGCCTTCCTGAGATTGGTTGACAGCCTACTGTATTCTTGCTGTCCTTATGTACAAGGAAACCAACATGGTTCATGTGTCTTTCAGATTCTCTACTGGTGGCCTTCATCTGTTGACATTTCTCTGAAGTCTTTCTATCTTGTTTCGCAGAGACCTAAGAGATGCCAGGAGTATTGTTCTATCTCATGAATAAGTTCTGCATAAGTTCTCTTGCAACGTAAGGACATTTCATGTGGCTATGGTGAAGATGTTACTACCACAAAGACTTGTTCTTTGGTCACCAGTAGCATACTTATCGCGTCCTGGTGAGGAGCAATAGCATGGTCCTTGTTTTCCTGGGGCAACGACCGATCCGATATGGCATTTGGAGAGCTGTTTATCATCATTTGTGTGTGTCTTGGGCTAAGAGTAAAACCTGGCATTGCCCATCCTTCTATAGGCCCTGTGGATGGCCGTGACTCCTTAGGAGCCTTACCACGCCCTTCGCTTACCACAAGTGTCGCAACATTGGCTTCATGACCATTGGGTTCATATTGACCTCTTGCACTCCCTATGCTGATGTTGTCTTCGCGTGCTGGGATAGGCTAATCCCAAACTAACCGAGGGTTTTCGACCCGTCGGCTACCCTCAAAAGGTATAGCCTGTCTGCTAAGATGGTTAACCAGGGTGTGGCCGTTACGCATGCTACAGCTTCTTGGAGCCACAAGGACTCAGCAAGCCCCCTCACCACAGGTACTATCTCAACCTTGACATCCCATACACCCCAAACTTGATTTTGCATTAAACACCAAGTTTCAAATTTTAATTTTTTATGTGACACAGTCAATACTTATTTATCCAAATTATGCCTATTTACTGGTGCTGCATTTGTCGGACATGAAAGGCAGAAATATTCAATGAAAGTCCCTTTTTCTTGAAAAAGCATTATTTGCATACTCTGTGTTTGCCTTGCCTTCACATTCATCCTTCCCATCTGATATTAAGACTATGTACCTCAGGCCCTTGGTCATCTGATTCCAATGTGAGATTTGCTAGAAAAGACCACGAACACTGTATGACGCCACGCTGGCCGTTATGTAATAGTTGGACCCTGGAGTCATGCAGGAATATGGTTCAGCAGATGAACAACTGAACTAAATAGGCTTAAGTTATTGTAATATATATCATATATACTGTATATATATAATATAACAACAATATGTAATATATAACAACAATTTAAGCCTATTTAGTTCAGTAGTGGAATCTGATGTGTAAATTTAGGTGTGAAGTTCAATGGCTTGAGTTTGCGTCTCTCACTGGAAGCAGACATCAATTAGATAGGGAGTCAGTGGGGAGCTCACTGTAGTAGGAGGCAACTTTAATGAAAATTGAACACCACTTGAACTAACTTGGCAGACTGCCTCTCTCGCTCTGCATGCCGGCCTCATTATTTACCCATTAGCAAACTCTCTGTCCAAACCTTTATATAGCAGGCAAACACTTGCTACTTTATCATGACTCCACATCAATTTGAATAAACAGACTTTAGTCTTCTCAGCCTATTCTTATAGCTGGCATTTCTCATTATGACAAAATGACATTTAAATTCACGCAATAAGCAAAACTTTGTGTTGTCTATTAGCAAAAAGTTAGGACTAAAAGCCCGTTAAAACTAAAGGCCCATTCACACCAAGGACGTTAACTATAACGATAATGATAATGATAATGATATAGTTCTAAAAATCGTTTTACATAGCCTTGGTAAGTATGAGACTTTCAAAAACAATATAAAATGTATATAAATAAAGTTTTATGGTCCTGACTTTTTGACTATAGCTTATCTATATTATGTTATTTACAGATAAGTAATTATATCATGTCATGCGAGATATTCCCAGTGTCTTTTTTTGTTTTTGCTCTCATATGGCATCAGTTGCTGAAAGCTTTGGACAGTCCTGACAATCGCAAGCTCGTTTGTCAAAACCTATTAAATCCCAATTACTGAAGTATTCATGCCCTGTGTGGTTTGTGCCAAACAGAAATATTAAGAGAGGTCTGGTGGCCTGTAGTTCAACATTATCGTGTTACAATAGGCAGCATCATGGCTATGGGATATTAAAAAGAGATCAGGCTGAAAGGACTGCTCCATTGTCTTCTAGAAGAGGTATGTTTTGTGGGGGAGGAATCACAGATAATGAGGTCAATGGTTTTGGGTTGGAGTGGGCGGAGTCACAGCAACTGGTGCCAATCAAACATGCACATCATTTACTCGCCCACATGTCATCCTTTCCCTGTTATTTTCTTTCTTTTTTGAGATTTGAAAAGAGAAGGAATGTCCAAGGCACTTGTTTCAAGTAAAACACAAGTAAAAATGTGAATTTTTATTTATATTTGTGTTTTTTAAATTTTTATATATTAAAAAATTCAGGGTTGGTAAGATTTTATGTATTTGAAGTTTTTTCTCTCTCTCTCTCTCTATTCTTAATGATTTATGATTATTTTCAGTTTTGAAAACAGTTGTGCTGCTTAACATTTTTGTGGAAACCGTGTTACTTTTTTCCAGGATTCTTTGATGAATAGAAATTTTTTTGCAACATTATAAATGTCACTTTTGATCAATTTAATACGTCCTTGTTGAATAAAAGTATTTGTTTTCCAAACATTTATATCTACATTTATATTTATATTGTGTGGGATGATTAAATGCATTTTTTTTTTAAGTGCAAATGAGATTAGTCAGCCCCATCAGAGGAGAAGATTGTCAGTGACTAATGTCTTAAAATTCAGTTTGTTCTTCACATAAAGTGCATTCTTAAAATATAGCTCACAAGTTATATGGTTTGATTTGTATGATACTTTTATGCAGTTCTTTTGGAGTTCAACAGTATAAATGACCAATATGAAATATGAAAATGAGTAAATGATGAACTATCCCTTTAACTCCACAAGTTCCCCCCAGCCTCTCTTTAAACATGGAATATCATCCTTTCTGCCACACGCCTATACCTCACAAGGGGAGACGTGCTAAAAATAAACGTCTGGTGTGAGGGTGGAGTTCGGCGAGTGTTTTTTGACTCCTGGGCGGCAGAGAACATTGCAAGACATGGACAGGAAGGAACAACTTCCTAATGTTTCAAGTAGGACGTAAAGTTTGTTCTTGCATTAGATATAGAGGAAAAAAACAGTGTGAAACTGTGACAGTGAGGTTAGGAAATATCTACCACACCACAGATGCCCTCCAATGTCAGAATGATTCATGTAGAGTGAGTACAACATTGACTGTGTGTGTGTGGTTTATGAGGACACAAATTTGTGTAATGACATGGGTATTACACTGTTATTACAATGTAAAAGTGGTTTATGAGGACATTTCCTGACTCCTCGTAACTAAAATGGCTTAAAAACAAACTAAACAATGTTTTATTAAAAATATAAAAATGCAGAATGTTTTCTGCCATGGAATACAAAAATAAAAAAGTAATTGTGACTTTATCTCACTGTTGCGAGTTTATATCTCGCCATTCTGACTTTGAATTGTGAGTTATAAACTTGCAATTCTGAAATTAATCTTACAATTTTTACTTTGTTTCTTGGAATTCTGAGTTTACATCTCACAATTTAGTTTTATTGTTTCTGTCATAGAATAAAAAAGATTTTTTTTATTGCAATTGCGAGTTTAAATCTTAGTGATGATAGGACATTTCTACCACACCATGCCCTTTAATGTCAGAATGATTCTTGCAGAGTGAGTGCAAGAAAGTGTGTGTTTGTGTATGGAATTCTAACTTTTTTCTCAAAATTGTGCGTATATTCCTTCTTTTTTAGAAGGAATAAACTCCTTATCCCCCCCCCCCCCCCCCCCCCCCCNAAATACGCTTCTATAGTGTGTGGGATGTGGAAGTAGGAAAAAAAAAAAGAAGTCTACCTAGAGGATCCTCTGCTGGAAGCACAGCCCTCCCCTTCTCTCTCTCTCTCTCTCTCTCTCTCTCTCACTGTCTTTCTCAGCTGGCTCTGCACTCTCTCAGTCTTGCGCTGTGACTGTGTGCGCTGAGCTTTACAGAGAGACACACAGAGAGAGAGAGCAACAGAAGAGTGCCTAGGGCTTCACCAAGCTTTAGTTGAGTTTAGTCTCAGCCAAGTTACTATTTAAAAGTCAGAGAGGAAGAGCGCACAACATCTAGGAGATAAACAACCACAGGAACAGAACAAGCACACTTTGAAAGTGAAACAGTGAGTGGAGTGGACACTCAGGGTCATCACCTAACGCTGTGGCTGCTTCACCAGGAGAGATGTGATCGTTGTGTGGTTCACATGCGCTGACTTATTCAACACACAGACACACCTGCTCCATCCTCAGGTGGCGTTCCGAAGGACTGGATTGCTGAAACAACACAGTGTTTAACAGAGGCCACTGGACTGCACACAGCCAGGGAAGAACATGGACTACCTGTGGGGGATTGTACTGCTGCTGTGGGCTCTCGGGGTGCCGGAGAGAGGAACCGATGCACAGAGGAGCAAGAACAACATTCCCCGGCTCAAACTCTCTTATAAAGGTCAGTCACCTCCTGCTGTTGGGATTCTGGAAAGGAGAGAAATCAAACATCAGTCAGAATGATTAAGTAGAGCAGATCTTATAGACTTGTTAAAGTTTGATAGGTTCAGTCTGTGTTGTAGATGCTTTCTTGTCTAGAGTTGGCATACGGTTCTGGATGCTTCTGGTGGATATTTCATTGATATGATTCACATGGTTTAATTATGCATGGCGGGTAATTTAGAAAGATGAAAACGAGCTGGATTTCAAACTGACCGTATAGGATTGGATTTTTAAGTTTTGCATTCATATTTAATAGCTAAAATATTAGAGTTAGGGTATTGAAAATAATATGGTGTTTTGTGTTTGGCTGGTGCTAAAGGTATGAAATTACAGATTGAATTAGCGCAACCAGATGATTCATTATGATTCTTTTTTTTTTTTTTTTTTAATTATTAAAGTGGTACAAAAAGTAGTATTTAAGGAACATTGGCATTTTCTTTTCTTTCTTATTTTATAACATTTAAACTTAAGTGCATCTGCACAATAGTTATTTAAGGTATTACATCTACCTGATCTGACCCTTAAATATTATTTTTGTTGGTATAACCTAAATCAGTAATATTAAAAAATATATTTGACTTGATCAAATCCAGTTATCTTAGCTGTTCCTACATAAATGACATTTTCTAGGTTACCGGAAAAACCTTTTTTAATCTATAGCAGTATGTTAGAGGGAAGGGTTCAACTATATATATGAAAGCATTTAGGATTAATTCTGCTAGACACATATTATGTATTGCACGATATTCTGCTATTAATTTGAGTTTCATGCACAGATTAAATCAGGGCTTGCGTAGTTGAGTGTGTGTGTTTTTGCAGAGCCTGTGGGCTGAATGCGTTTGTCTGGATGCACAGGTGGGAATGTTTAAACTGCTGGCATTCATTGTTTCTCTGAAACACCTACAATTCATTTGCCAAAAATGCAGCCCAAACTCTTTTTAAAATTTATATCCTGCACATTTTGAATCTAACTTATTAATATTAGTCAATCGTAAATGATCTATCACAGTGGTTTTGCTTCAGTACCCAACACAATACCATAATTGTAATTTATAATTTATTTCATGAATAATTTGAACCTTGCTTAGTATTGTTCACAGTTCATTTGTTCATTCAGACTATCTATGCTGGCATCTAATGTGATTAGCTTCAAGTGATACCAAATTTGTACCATAATATCATAGAAATTAATTGGATATGCAGTTTTTAATGTCAACAACAGATATCTCCTCTTTTAGAAGCCTATTTATTTTGCTATGAGAACTATTCATGATGTTGCATTTTATTATTTCAATAGTTTTGTTTGACAGTGTGACCCTATCAGAACAGACTTGCCCATTTTTGGGTCGTGACCCACTGCTTGAGAACCACTGATCATTCATATTCTTCTCTACATGTAAATGTACTGTACTTTCCTACACTTTTTGTTGCTCAGTTAGAGTAAATTGTTTATACGATTCTCAGTGTTTTGAGGGAGTGTGTTATTATAATTGCAGACGTAATACACAAGGTGGCTGTTTTTAACGGTGCGGTTTTGTTAAAACATTACAACTCTTCCCGTCCGATTGGTGTTCATGATGAAGTGAGCTGTCAAGAGTGAATTCAGAGTAAGAGTGTTTAAATGAAAGAGCTCTTTCCACCCTCCCTCTGTAATTAGAAAGAGACACAGAGAGAGAGAGGTTTAACAGTCAGGGCAGATGGCTGTATGAAAGTGAGCCATTTCTCTCTCTGCCAGCTTTCTAATTGCACTGACAGCTCCTCATTAGCTGGCTGGTGGAAGCTGAGCTCTATATGAACCGCGGTGTGTGACTGTCAGGCGACAGATCGAGCACGCACACATGCACAAACACACGGGGGGCTTCTTAAGTACCCAGGGCTCTCATTTGCCCGAACACAGATGCACACACACGTCTGGAGCTGTTCGCCGTATCAAACACTGACACCTACAGGCATGCACACACTGTTTGTGTGGAAAACAATGAAGAAAGAGACAAAGAGAGATGGAGAGAGAGGGAATGTGTATGTGTTTGTGCTTTTGCACTCAGTGTGCGTGTGTGTTTGCGATGTATGCAGGCTGATCTGAGCAAACACGACTTGGTGAAATGCCAGGATTGATTCTGATATACACCAGCACCGGAGCAAGCTTGCACACCTGTGAACATTTGTCAGCACAGTCTGGCTGATTCATCTTTTGCTGATTTCTCATCAATTACAATGCATGTGGGTTTGTGGAAGTAATTGCTCATGGAGAGTAAGCATTTGTTTTTTATACTGTCTTTACCTAATTTAGAGAATGCACATTCTGCAGGTTTTTTGAATTGGTTACTAAAACAAAACAAGAATGTATTGTTTTTTTGTATTTATTTAAAGATGAGTTGTGTAATTTCACAATTGGCACTATTGTCACCAAGTGGAATTGCAAAAATATTTATTTTATTTTATTTTATTTTATTTTATTTTATTTTATTTTATTTTATTTTATTTTATTTTATTTTATTTTATTTTATTTTATTTTATTTTATTTGTGACCCTGTCATAAGTCGCACTGGTATATTTGTAGCAATAGCCAGCAATACAATGTATGGGTCAAAATTATCGATTTTTCTTTTATGCCAAAAATCATTAGGATACTAAGTAAAGATCATGTTCCATGAAGATATTTTGTAAATTTATCAAAATATATCAAAAATGTATTTTTGTGAGTGGATATGCATTGCTAAGGACTTCATTTTGACAACTTTAAAGGAGATTTTCTCAGTATTTTGATTTTTGCACCCTCAGATTTCAGATTTTCCAAATATTGTCTTATCCTAACAAACCATACATCAATGGAAAGCTTATTTATTAATCTTTCAGATGATGTATAAATTGCAATTTCAAAAAATTGCCCCTTATGACTGGTTTCGTGGTCCATGGTCACATTTTTTTATTTTGTAAGGCACCAATAAGGAAGTCCTGACTGAGCTCTGGTGTTCCTCACAAGGGTGGTATCAGTGTCCCTTCTGAGCCGAAAGTTCCCAGAGCAGGTTAACAATAACACCTTCACATAAAAGTGAAGTGGTGTGGAAAGACATAAAGAACACGAGAATATATGTGGCTGCATGTTGTCTCGAATAAGTGGTGAAGCTAGTACAAAAACAAGAGATTTGCTACTTTAGTGTGGGCATCTGTGTGTGTGCAAATTTGTGTGATGGAATAATGTTTTTGGTGTAAAGCTATCCCATTCCAAAGTGAATTTTTAAGACTGCTATAATCTCATGAAGGAATGAGAGAAGTTTTATTTCACTTTAATTAAGCTTTTAATTCACAAACACGCCAAGAATCTGGTGTTGGGTTGCGTTTGCAGCATGTGAACTCTGTATCCTTTTCAGAAATAAAGCCACAGCATTAGAGCGCACACACCTAAAACAATACTCCGCCAAATTCCTGTGAAATGGAAAACATTTATGCCATAATACAGTTTTTCCCCTTGGAAAGCAAAAATACATGATGCAAATTGGATTAGATTTGATTTTAGGTATTTGATTGCCTTGAAATGGTCTTTAGACCCTGTGGAAAGGGTTCAAATGATCACATACACAAATAATCAGAACTCCAGATTTGATTAGAAGGACATGCATGCTGTGATGAATGGAAAAAGGTGAGTGTGGATAGCACTCATGTTTCATTTGCCCACATACAAACACACACACACACACATGTGCCCTGCAGAGCAGAGAGTGCAGGCAGTATGTAGGGTAGGGAAGTTTATTTTTATCAGCCTCAGATGGGACCGTTCCTCTGCCTCCACCTGCCCTCCCCTCATTGCTCGTGCTCTCAGATGTTTTTCCACAACAATAGATGGAGGGAAAGAGACAGAGAGATGGTCTTAGTGGTTTGATAGAGGATGAGACTTGCTCTTCTCCTGTTTGTGTGCTGTTTAAACCGGTGAGGCAGCATGTCTAAAGCCACTTCCTACTGTGTGACTGCGTGCTGGTGCTGTAGATTACCCACAATGCCAGGCAGGGGCACCTTATGTTCTGGAATCTCAAACACAAAACATGGCCTGTTTTTGTCCTGACTCAGCTAAGTTATGATAAACTACCACTGAAAAGTTTGGGGTTGGTAAGATTTTTAAAATGTTTTTTTAAAGAAAACTCTTATGCTCACCAAGGCTATTTATTTGACAAATGTGTAAATTAACAGTGTTAAAAAACAGTAACATTATGACATATTATTACAATTTCAAATAGCTGCTTTCTATTTGAATATATTTTAAAATGTAATTTATTCCTGTGATGACAAAGCTGAATTTTCAGCAGCATTACTCAAGCCTTCAGTGTCACATGATCCTTCAGAAATCATTCTAATTTGCTGATTTGGTGCTTAAGAAACATTTCTTATTATTATCAATGTCAAACACAGTTGTGCTGGTTAGTATTTTTGTTGAATATTTTTTTTTTCTTTTTTTTTCAGTATTATTTGATGAATAGAAAGTTCAAAAGAACAGCATTTTTAAAAATATAAATCTTATGGAACATTATAAATGTCTTTGTCAATTTTATTCAAGGTTATCGATTATAAATATATATTGATACACATATTACTCAATAATATATCTGCAGAGTCCTTATAGAATTTAACTATTTATTAGTTCATGAACAAACCTACACTTTATTTTCTGAAATGTGTTTCTGTAGCATCCAGAGTCTGACTATAGTGATTTCAGTGATTTGATTGCTAAAGTTTTACATTTGATCCCCACAATCTTGAATATTTGCATCCTTGTAGACTGAAACTGTTTGAATTTCCTTGTCTTTGTCTCTGTCAGCTCAAACCCTTGATTCTGAGAACCTGTTCCTCAGGGTGTTCTCAGGTAATCTTTAATAGATAAATAACTCTGGGCTAAATGATGATTACAGCTCATGCGGTATTGATTCACACAGCAACTGTCACTATAGCTGAATCTGAGCAAAACCTGCCAAAAATAAAAACTCAGGCTCATTGGAAAAACGTGCCCTTACCTACCAAATTTAAGTTTGCAGGGGCAGATTATCGATTAAAAAAGATTTATTTTTGTGCTATATTATGACCACAAACATTTTACCATAGTGCATGATTTGTAAACTAAAACATTTTGACATGTTGTCATGTTCATATTCTGTTTCTGTTGGTTATTATCCCGTTTGCCTGCATGTTTGAGTTCTCATTACTCTCCTTGGTTACTGATTGATTGGTTATTCTGTTCAGCTGTGCCTGATTAGTTCCCTTTGTTTTCCTCTCTTGTATTTATACCCTGAGTTTCAGTCTGTTTCTTTGTCCGTTCTCATTTATACAAGTGGCTGTATATGCAGATTCTCCAGAGTTTTCCTTTAGCCGCGTTTCCACCACAGGAACTTTCCCCAGGAACTAGGAACTTTGGGGTGGCACTCTGTGTGTTTCAACCACATGAACCAGGGTCTAAAGGAAGTTCCGGGTAAAAAATTCCCCCTCAGAAAGTCCCTGCTCACTAGGTAGTACTTTTTCAAAGTTCCAGAACTTTCAGGGGTTGGACATGGGCACTGAACATGCTGATTGGTTGAGTTCACGCAGCATTTTGATTGGTCGACTCCATGTATCATTTTATTTCAACCATCGGTTTTAAAAGTCTGTTGCGGTGTGTGCTGTAAGAGTTGTTTGCTATTCGATTCAACAATGGAGTTTAAAAAATACGACCGATGGACTGACGATGAAGTTCAGGCTTTATTAAGCTTAAATGTGGAGGACGAAATCCAGTGAGAACTAGAAATTTGCGCGCAGTCCTACGTCACCAGACTATCTTCACGGAACTTTAGACCCATCTGGAAACACAGCTAGCAATAGGTCTGGGGGAAAAAAGTTCCTGGGACAAATTGTTCTGGGTAATTTCGGCTTTTGTGTTATATTAAAATATTGTTGTCATCGCATTCCTGTCGTTGTGCGATTTATATACACAACCATCCTGTAACATGCATTACATAACCAGCTCCATATAAACTTATGAGTTAAAACATTATGACCAGTCACAGGTGAAGTGAATATCATTGATCTTCATCTAACAAGGCCACATTTTAATGTCTGGGTAGATTAGATGGTAAGCAAACAATCAGTTCCTGTAATCAAGATGTTGGATGCAGGAGAAATGGGCAGGATTAAAGATCTGAGCAACTTCGACAAGGGCTAAATTGTTATGGCACAGCAACTGGGTCAGAGTATCTCTGCAAGGCTTGTGGGTTACTCCCGGGCAGCAGTGATGAGAATTTACCAACAGTGGTCCGAGGAGGGACAAACCACAACCGGCGACAGGGTGTTAGGTGCCCAAGGCTCATCCATGCACAAGGGCAACGAAGGATACTCTGTCTGGTCCGAGCCAGCATAAGGTCTACTGTGGCACAAGTCACACAAAAGTTTGATGATGTTATGGGAGGAACGTGTCAGAACATACAGTGCATCTGTCACAGATCCCTTGTTCCTTGGACTCCAATTCCCATTATCCTCCTGTCTCCACACCTGCACTCACTTTCCTCGTCATCTCCCCATCATCACCGATCATCATCACCTGGACTTCCTCGTCAGCACTCCCTATATATATGGACTCACTCCCTTCACTCCTTGTCTGTTCTTAGATGTTATACCTAGTGTTTGGATGTTGTTTCTCCTCGTGTTTCCAATAAAACCCATCATTTGTGGAAAGTCCGTGAACGCTTCATCTGTACAACAGCCGACCGTAACAGCATCACACTGATGATGACCCCCTGCCCGCCATCGAAAGCACAATGGGCACGCGAGCTTTGGAACTGACCTTGGAGCAGTGTAAGAAGGTCACCTGGTCTGATGAGTCCCATTTTCTTTTACATAACATGGATGGCGTGGATGGATACGTGTGCGCCGTTCACCAGAGGAAGTGATGCCGCCAGGATGGGCAATATTCTGCTGGGAAACCCTGGGTCTGGCCATTCATGCTGAATGTAAATTTGACACTTGCCACCTACCTAAACATTGTTGCAGACCAGGTACACCCCCTTCATGACAATGGTGTTTCCTGGTGGAAGTGGCCTCTTTCAGTCGTATAATACACCCTGCCACACTACACACATTGTTCAGGAATGGTTTGAGGAACATGATGAGTTCAAGGTGTTCATAAATTCCCCAGATTCCCAAGGTATTGAACCTCCAAATTCCCCAGATCTAAATCCAATCCATCTGTGGGATGTGCTGGACCAACAAGTTCGGTCCACGGTGACTCCACCTCGCGACCTAAAGGACTTGAAGGATCTGCTGCTACATCTTGGTGCCAGATACCACAGGACACCTCAGGGGTCTTGTAGAATCCATGCCTCGGTCAGCGCTGTTTTGGCAGCACATGGAGGACAAACAGCATATTAGGCAGATGGTCATAATGTTTTAGCTCTTCTTCTCTTCTTCTTCTTTCGTAGTTAACTTGCTCACACAAAGCACTCTGGTGCGAGTAACGATAAAGGAGCACAAAGACTTGTAGAAGCGAGTTAAAATGGCATGGTTGCTTCAGAAAATGCATTTTTATCTCAACTTTGCTTTTGTAAAACTATCGGTTAGCATATGGTTTAGTGTTGGTGCTATGTTATTTGCAAACAGGATAGAGCAGTAACCTTTTTAGCGCAACTTGCCAAACATTTCATTTCAACATTTCAAGTCTTTGTCATCTATCTCTCTCTCTGTATGTGTATGTAATGGACATTACAGATTAAAAAAAGACTTTTTCACGTTTTTACTAGGCAGTTAGATAATAAATCTCATGTTCACATTTTGCGCAAGATCAGGTTTTATTACTTGAGGTTGGAAACTTCATGTTCTCAGATGGCATTTGATTACCAAGCCCAAGTAAATGCACTTCTCACACCTTGACCTGATCACACGCTCACAAAGACATGCACAATGAGCAGAATGATGTACTAATTACATAATGTTCTACTTTTGGAATCTGATTTATGTGTTTGTTAATGCCCTGGCAACTGTCTGGATCATAACAGAGGTGCCAATAAATAAACATTACATCATGCTTTGTTTTCCCCTGTTTGCCTGATTAAAAACTTGTGTGAGGATGATTGATTTATTGTTTCGATAATGACACAGAAATAACACAAAGCCATGCTGTTTCAAAACGATTACACAAACACATTTGTACACACACACACACACAATTTGTTCAAATGTAATGCTTTTCAAAAGGTTCCAATAATCAAGTGCAGTTAATTTCCTCTTCAAAAGTGAATGATTGTGCTTTTCGATGTAGCCATTTTGAGTTTTTAGAGAATATTTGTGTGTGCTTGCTGTGTGTCTGATTTAATTAGACCTCTTCCCTGCATAAGTGCATTACGCAAGCAGACACTTGACAATCCGATGAGACTGCCAGTGCCAGTTGATGTTCCACACTCATGTGAAACAACCAAATGTACACAGTCACTCGTTTACACCTGCGGAAGAAGTGATCATAAAACACAATAAAAGAAGGTGGAAAAGAGGAAGGAGAGAGTATGACGGCAACAGTGACATAATTCAACAGATGTTTCTATGACATACAGCTCAAAGGAAATGCTCATTGAAGTTTGTGCTCTTTATTTCCTCACAGTAAGAGAAATAACCTCATCAAAATACCTTATACACTCCAAAAAGGGTCCTAACTTGGTTGCAAAATGCATTTCTTTGAATTGTAGANTTCCCTGCATAAGTGCATTACGCAAGCAGACACTTGACAATCCGATGAGACTGCCAGTGCCAGTTGATGTTCCACACTCATGTGAAACAACCAAATGCACACAGTCACTCGTTTACACCTGCGGAAGAAGCTTATCTTCAATTATATGGAAATAAAATAATAAATATATATATAAAATATTGACTTATAATAAGCCAATATATTGTAATGTTACAAAGTATTGATTGCATTTATTTTTTTATTTAAAAAAAGAGCAAAACCATGCATTTCACTTTGTTTACAGTTTTGCCAATTTGCTAATGCTTTCAGCTATGAATTATAGTGCTCTGTTTAACACATTTTACCATATTTAAAGGAATAGTTCACCCCAAAATTTAAATTCTGTCATCAATTGCTCACCCTCATGTTGTTCCAAATCCGTAAGTCTTTCATTCATCAAGTGAAGATATTTTGAATGGCATCTGAGAGATTTCTGTCCTTCCATTGAAAATGTATTCACCCAAAACATATTTATTTGTATTCTGAAGATGAACGAAAGTCTTGTGGGTTTGGAACGACATGAGGGTGAGTAATTGATGAAAGAGTTAATTTTTTGGCTGAATTAACCCTGAGCACAGAGACAGTGAAAAAAGTGTCAGATTTTATGTGAGTTTTTGGTTAATGGAAGCATTATAGCTTTATGAATGAATGAATGAGGCATTTATATAGCGCTTTCTTATGTACAACTGTACACCCAAAGCGCTTTACAATCATATCATGGGTCTCTCCTCATCCACCACCAGTGTGCAGCGTCCACTTGGATGATGCGACAGCAGCCACAGTACAACGGCACCAGTGCGCTCACCACACACCGGCTGTAGGTGAAGAGGAGAGAGAGTGAAAGAGCCAATTCAATGGATGGGGATTATTAGGAGGCCGTGATTGGTAAGGGCCTATGGAGGAAATTTGGCCAGGACACCGGGGTTACACCCCTACTCTTTTACGAGAAGTGCCATGGGATTTTAAATGACCACAGAGTGTCAGGACCTCGGTTTAACGTCTCATCCGAAGGACGGTGCTTGTTACAGTACAGTGTCCCCGTCACTATACTGGGGCGTTAGGACCCACACAGACCACAGGGTGAGCACCCCCTGCTGGCCTCACTAACACCTCCTCCAGCAGCTACCTGGTTTTTCCAGGAGGTCTCCCATCCAGGTACTAACCAGGCTCAGCCCTGCTTAGCTTCAGTGGGCAACCAGTCTTGGGCTACAGGGTGATATGGCTGCTGGCACCCCAATGAAATTTGTATTTTAAGAGATGCTGTTTTGTCTTAGAAAGAGCCTGTGTGTGCACATTGAAGTGATGGTGAGATGAATTCCTGATGTTTCAAGTGTGTCTGAGTGTGTAAAAGGCATTCTGAGTGTTTTTTAGTCATGGTGCCAAATGGAAACACCACAGGCACTCCAAAATGAGTTCTCCAAACCCAAGTGAGAGTTTCACTATCACTCTCTCTTTCTCCTCTTGTCTTGCTGACCTCTTTTAAGTCATCTCAATCCTAATCTTAACCTCTCATCAACCTTTTCTTCTCGTCTTCTCTGTGCTACTCCACAGGTCTTGTCTTTCCATTCTCACACTCTCCTCTTTTACCTTTTTCCTCTCTCCTGTTACTCCTCTTTTTCCCCTCTCCTGTTACTCCTCTTTTTCCCCTCTCCTGTTACTCCTCTTTTTCCCCTTTTGCCCTTTGAAAAACTGTTCTGTCACATTGAATTCTGAAAACAAAACGCTATTCCTTAATTATTTAATTCAATCGTTTATTGAGTGCATAAGGTTAAATAGTGTGTGTGTGTGTCTGTGTGTGTGTGGCCTTGGTAAACCCTACATTTTAGATGGTCCCCATGAGGAAAACGGCTTATATCTCTAGCCCCTTACCCTAACCCTTCCCATCAAAACTACAGTAAGTGCTTAACCTGAACCCGTACCCTAAACATACCCTTTACCCAATTATAACCTTATCTCTAAAACCAAGTCTTGACCCTCAAACAGGCCTTTAAAGGGAAAAATGTCCCACTTTACTCTCTTGGTCCTCACTCTGATGCTGTCACTCCGACACTGCCATATTTCTCAGCTGCTATTAACGTCTCTCTGGAGAGCAATTTAAATGTGACGGCAGGGAAAATCTTACTTCCCTTAAGGACAAATACTGTAATTATAGCTTGCTGTTCATTAAAGAAACAGTTCTCCCACCAATAGAAATTCTGCTGGCATTTACTCACCCTCATGTCATGGTATGACTTTCTTCTGTGGAACATATAAGGCGATGTTAGGCAGCATGTTCACAGTGTTTTTTTTCGTATACAGTGCACATATAGCATGACAAAAGTGCTCTCAAGTCCTCCATAAAGGATGTAAAAATACCATAAAAGTGTTCCATACAACTCATGCACTAAATTATCATGTTCATTCTGTTCTGTATAGTCTTACACTTTTACTGCTTGATTGTTCATGGTGTTTATTAAATATTATTTGATCATCTTTCTGCACCACGAATCTTTGTTGGACTCTTCACAGCTACCCGTGACAATATTCCCAGACTTCCCAGGCAATATGATAGATTTGTTTGAGGAACAGACCAAAATTGTCAGTCATTATTCACTGAAAATTCACTGTACCCCACAGTTATCATCTCTGCATGCACATTTTCAAATTTGAATGTAAAGATAACACATTTTAATCTGTCTCTCACACAAAGCTCTATTAGCTGAGCTGTCTTCAGAAGACTTGATACTTTAGTGCGGTATTTTTATTGTGCTTTCTTGTGGCTTGACAGCCAATGAGTGAAGTTTGGAACACGAGGGTAAGTAAATGAAGACAAAATTGTCATTTTTGGATGAACTATTCCTATAATAAAGAAAGAAATGAAATAAGAAATCCCTAGCAAATGTGTCCCATCAATATTTTGAAGCTACTTGAAACTAATTTTTACAGATTGCACATGTTTTTTATGGCTTGGCTTCATTCAGTTACTTGCTCTGTAGAGAAAAATCTACATGAAGAACAAAAGCAAAATCTACAAGCAAATATCTATGTGTATCCATGAGCACCGCCAGCTTTCCCAGCTGTATTTTAGCCAAAACCACAGTCACACGTCTCACACACACTACAGCAGAGCTGCCGACCCTGCTGAGCTGTTCACTGTCAGTGCCAAGGTCCATCTTTTAGTCTTCCCATCAGCCTTATAACTCTCAAATGAAGATTAAAAACATCAGGTTTTTGCATATTATTGACCATATTTTAAAGCTCAGCATATGTGTAGTCATTTTTCTGTCAGCGTTTGCTTTTGAAGTTTGTTGGAGACCATTTATCATATGTACAGTACATCTTATATACTATGTTCACTTTTTCCCCACAGAAATGTTGGAATCCAACAACCTGCTTACTTTCAATGGACTGGCCAACAGCTCTGCCTATCACACCTTTTTACTGGATGAGGAGAGAGGTCGGCTTTTTGTGGGGGCAAAAGACCATGTGCTGTCCTTCAACTTGGTGGACATCAATATGGACCAGCAACTGGTAAGAAGATGGGAACTGCTATTAAACCAATTTTGGTGATCAGCACTGGGACATCGTTCAAATGAAACTGATGTAGATTTACTAGTTGTAGGGATGTGCAAAGCATACTTCAAACTTGACTGCCTGGTAAGTTGTCTAAACTAGTTGGTTACTTGGTCTTATAGGGAAGCCATGCATAATTAGTCTGATTTAGGGTCACATCCATAAGGGAGTAATCAAACAGAGACTGAAAAGCAAAACATTTCTCACACAATCTGTTTTGAAGTCTTAGAGTTATTGTCTTGTGGGTTATTATTAGAGATGGTGAATTTGTTACAGAAACTGTGTTTTGACAGAATTTAGAGTTTACGCAATTTTGCTGAAAGTTGCTGATAGTGTAACGGTTAGCATGTTAAAGCTGTCAGCACTCTAAACCCTCTCAGGGATGTTGTGTCTCTCAAAATCCATCTGTTTTAAACCACCACTGCTAACAAATTAAAGCTAAAATACTTCATATAAACAAAAGTTTTATGAAAAATAGCTGTACTTTTGCTAGTCTCTCTGTCTCTTTGTCTTTCTCTTGTTCCCTCTCTCTCTGCCTTATACATACAAATGAACACATCAGCACACAGGGGGATCTGTTTCTAGTGAAAAGAGTATGAATATTTCAAAGTAAAGCTGTCATACTGATCACATAGAGTCTGGCTGAGAGCTGCTATCCATTCACCTGGATAAATAATAAACATAGCGAAGTACGGACGAACGGTGCCAGGGCAAAACCGCAGCCCACTTTAGCTTATATGTAACTTAATAAACATAACCTTCACAGAATAAAGGTAATATAAATGTTGCCATATGAGGAAATACAGGATATGTAAGTTATCCTGAAAAAATTTACTTTAGTTAGATGGCTTAGTTATATTGTAAGGAGCAGTTCACACAAGACATGTTGTTGAATTAAAGGATTAGTTCACTTCAGAATTAAAATTTCCTGATAATTTATGTTGAGCTGAGCGATTTGTGCTCACACATTAAATTGATGCTATAACTATCAAAATAAGGATAAAGTCGTGTCTGATAGTTGCAATCACTTTTTTATTGGTTAAGATGAATGGAGAATATCTCGTGTTTTTCCGTGGCTGCTCGAGCCCTCAGGATCAGCGCTTATGGTTTTATAAACAAGGCCCAGTTCAATGCTGGATTTACAGATCGTTTGAAACTGAAAGATGGAGCGGTCACAGTGGCAATGATCCTGGTCATGAGTCAGAACTGCAGGTGGTGAGTAAAAGTGCATCAAATGTCTGTTTTGTTGGCAATAGGCGCCTAAGTGCATATAATGTAAACAACACGAAAATAGTGAATTCATAAATTCATTATTCATCATTCACTATACGCTATATTCATTATAGTGATTCAAAAGTTATCCAGGGATAATGCGATTGTGTTTAAATACATTTGTTTAGCTGACCATCAATAGCTTGCAGATGATCGCTACACAAAAGCAGCGCATGCTCGTCACTCTTTAGCTCCGCTCACACGGCACGCCTTCAGGCGCTCGGCTGTTTTCGGAAAGACTCGATACAGCGTATGTATCTTTTATTAATATGATAAAACTAAAGACTTTTCGGAGATATGAAGGATGCACTGCTACTCTATAGGTACTCAAGATTAACATGAGATATGATTGAAAAGACATAAACACGACTGACACGACTGAAAGACATAAACATCTTGGATGACATGGGAGTGTGTAAATTATAAGGAAATTTTAATTCTGAAGTCATCTAATCCTTTAAAGTAATACCAGAAATCTTTGACCTTGTGGGAACAATTTCTTTATATAAGGAAAACAGCTTATAAATCATAGAAAATTTAAGTTTTTTGAAAAATGCAGAATGTTTTGTGTGAGGGTTGTGTTTAGGGTTTGGGGTAGGGTAGGTATAAGGGAAAGAATATAGTGTGTACAGTATAAAAATCCTTATGTCTATGGAAAGTCCCCATAAAACATGTAAACCCAACGTGTGTGTTTGCGTGCTTGTTTATGTGATTGATGAGGACAGATTTGTACAATGACATGGGTATAACACTTTTATTACAATGTAAACATGGTTCATAAGGACATTTCCTGAGTCATTAAAATGGCTTAAAAACATACTAAACAGTGTTTTATTGTAAAAATGTAAAATTCAGAAAGTTTTCTGTTACTGGCAGGTTTTGTGGTAGGGTTAGTGTAGGGGGATAGAATATATAGTTTGTACAGCATAAAAATCATTATGTCTATGGAATGTCCTCATAATTATAGGTGCACCAACATGAGTGTGTGTGTAAATTGAATTTCTGACTGTATGATGGAGAAACATTTCCATGACCACTGAAAGAGGATCTGAATGAGGTTACCATAATAGAGATGTTCCCATTTGGTCATTTGTCCCACTCTAAAACAAAAAAGTGGGTCGAAAAATTCAGTTATTGTCAGGAACAGTGACATCGGGGTCTAATGAGGGCAACATGTACCGCTACCAAAGAAAATTTTCTTCCTCCAGACAAACTTCCAAATCGTGAATATTCAGTATTTTACAGTGCTCTCTCTCTTTGTCTCCCTTAGAAACACAGACACACAATTTCACTCAGAGCTTATCTGATCAGGATGCAGTTTCACACATTCACAGCCATCAGACAGGAGCTATATTACAGCACACTCAACTCTCTCCAGCCACAGGGAGAACATACAGTAACTCGCTGTGACAGCAGTCCCATAGAAACCTTGTTTTTCCCACTCATGCTATTCCATTACTCTTTTCAGTGAAGCCCTCTCACACGATTCCTAGGATTTACACATCTGGAATGTTTTCTTTTTTTTGAAGAAATTAATTATTTTATTCATAAGGATGCATTAAACTGATCAAAAGTGACAGTAAATACTTACGTCTGTTATGAGTAAATTCTATTTCAAATAAATGCGGTTCTTTTGAACCTTCTGTTCATCAAAGAGTCCTGAAAAAAAAAAAATGTTTTATTAAACAGCACAACTGTTTTCAACATTGTTAATAATAATGTTTCTTCTGCACCAAATCAGCATATTAGGGTACGTTTACACGTCAATGATATGCTTAAAACTGAGAAGTTTTTCCTTTTAGTTTTCTGCGTACAAGACGACACCATTGTCAAAACAATCCCCATTCACCCGGATCCGCGAAAACGACTATAAACGCTGTATTCTGCTGCCAGTCCATTAGATGGCGATGAAACACTACAGACTGAACATGTAATGCGCATGTGCAAGACGTCATCGTTTCCACAGATTCGCGTTTTTGTTGTTTACACGGAGACCGTTTTCAAAAACTTGCACTTTGAAACCCGTTTTCAAAATTGTGTTTTCAGGCACCCAAAACACCGTTGTAGTGTAAATGAACAGCCAAACGCATTGAAAGTTTGACGTTTTAAGTTGAAAACGGAGTCGTGTAAAAACGGCATATTAGAAGGATTTCTCCTATACAGGAGTAATGCTGCTGAAAATTCAGCTTTGCCATCACAGGAATAAATTATATTTTAAAATATTTTCACATAGAAATCAATTATTTTAATTTCTATTAGACTTAAAAAAAATTAAAAATAAATAAAATGACCAAACCCAAACCTTTGATAGTGTATGTTCATCTGAAGGCATTTCTCTTCATCACCCTGTAATATTCCTGACTCTCCTGTAAAGTAGGTGAAACTGCATATTTAGAGGCCTACAGTGTAGATGATTTGATATAAAAGTCTTCTCAGTAAAGGTTGAATCTCATTGCCATCTTCTGAGATGCTCTGAAGTTTCCTGTGTTGAAAATCATGTGGAATATTTTTGTAGGTTCTACTGAATAATAGCCTCTCATATATGAGTAACAATAATTATTTTTGACCACTGTTGCATTTAATATTTTTTTTTGTAATGTCTCCTTTTTTAATTACTATACATATTGAGAAAGAAAGTGTGAAATAAATTATATTATATAATTATAACAAAATGGTGGCATCAGTAAACAGTGACCTTGATGTGAAGTGTATGACTTTGGCATGCGGGGGGATTCAAATTGTAAATATTTTCCTGCTAAACTTGTTGCTATGCTACATTTCAGTGAGTGAACTGGTGCTGTATGTAGTTTTAACCCATTTTTAGTGGATGTAGTATGTATGTAGTATTTATTAGCTTTAAACAAGTAGGTTTCTACTGTGGGTCTCTGAGGTTTAATAGACAACCAGAGCATAGAAAAAGAAGAAAAAAAGAGATAGAGTATGAATATACAACCAGTATTTCCTAAATAAATCAAAATAAAATGTTCTTTCCCCTTTAACTTTCTGTCTCTTTCTCTCTCTATCTCTGACTGGTAGATATCTTGGCCTTCTTCACCTTCTCGTCGAGATGAATGCAAGTGGGCTGGGAAGGACGTCCAGGTAAGTGCTTTTCGCTTTATTTTTTTCCCCATCCTCTCTCTTCTGTCCTCTCTACAACCCTGAGATCTGTCGGATAGACTTCACCAATGCACTGAATTGCTTGTTTGTCTGTACCATTCCACTTCTCTCTGGTTCATCTCTCATATATCTCACTTTGTAGTAAAAATTTTTACTGTATGTGTGAAATATAAACTCAGCAAGATGAGACTAAATGATTACATAAAACTCTAGCTTTGAATAAAACTATTATCTGTCATAATGTTTTAAAAGGGCCATATTATGCACAAGAATTTTTCACTTTAATCTTTGTCAATGCTTCTTTTACCAAAAACAGTAGTAATGATAATTTCCTACCCTCCCTCTGACCTCTAGAATTAAATAGTCTGTTTTTGCTTCTGTCCTTTTTTCTGTCATGTTTGTAAATTACCGCTTTTATGATTAGGGCCAACTGAATAATAGACGATATGTAAATGTGGGCAGTCATATTTTAATATACAGTTTATGAACAACTCACTTTTGATGGAGCGTTGTATTGTGATCATTATAGTACATTTACTATTTAAAAGTTTGGGGTCAGTAAGACCCCCAGCAAGTACTTTTTTAAAGAAATTAATACTTTTATTCAGCAAGAATCCATTAAATTGATCAAAAGTGACAGTAAACATTTATAAAGATTTATATTTCAAATAAATGCTGTTCTTTTGAACTTTCTATTCATCAAGGAATCCTAAAAATATATATTGCAGTTTCCACAAAAATAATAAGCAGCACAACTGTTTTCAAAATTCATAATAATATGAAATGTTTCTTGAGCACCAAATCAACATACTGCATTAGAATGATTTCTGAAGGATCATGTGACACTGAAGACTGGAGTAATGATGCAGAAAATTCAGCTTTGCCATCACAGGAATAAATTACAATTTTAATCTTTTAAAATAAAAAAACATTTATTTTAAATTGTAATAACATTTCACAATATATATGTTTTGTACTGTATTTTTAGTCAAATAAATACAACCTTGGTGAGAATAAGAGACTTACCAACCCCACCCCTAGTATACATTATGTCTACATATTGTACATCACATTTCAAAAGAGTAAAATCACGTTTTCCATTATATGTTTTTTATTGAAAGTAAATGTAATATTTGAGATAGATCCAAAAACAAGACATGATTGGTTTGCTTTTGACAGGAACCGCTTGTTCTGAGAAGGTAAAGCTGAGCTTGTCTGTCATCCGTCTTTTTCCTTCACAAACACTGTTAAAAGTTTCTCCCACAAGATCAGCTCAGCAGATGTCAATGAAATAATGAATAAAAAAACAAATCACTGAATTGTGGGATAACGGTGTGTAAACACTTTCCAGGCATAGCTGCCATTTGCTCTCAAAAATTCAAATGCAGATCCCACCCGAGGCGCTTTCCTTTAACATATAGAGCCATAGAAAGCATCCCTCGGCCCGGTTAGCATCATAAAGAAACCATAAGGTTGGTTGGTTCTCAATGGCTCTTATTTGAATTGCAATAACATGCATTGTGTGAGATTTTGATGTAAACATGGTCTTGATGAATAGCAGGGTACTCACTGAAAGATGGCTTTTATGTGAAGAGAGGGGTGCCGGTGAAAAGAGACAGATTGACTGAGACTTGGTCTTCTCAAAGAGAGGTTGACTCAAGCTTGTTTGAAGTGAAGAGGGACAATGTCAATTTAGGGTCCTTTTGAGGGACGATGAAGGCAGAAAACTGCTGGTTATGTTGAAGGATCTCAGACGCAATTTGTAAGAAACAAAAAAAGAGTGAGATCAATGCTCATGAGACACAGTCTTCACAAAATCATCCATTTATGTTGACAGCGGTGCTGCATGTTAGGTTAAATTGTTAGTTTTAAATGCATCTGTGGACTCTGTAATAAATCAATTATTTTTAACTAAATTACAACTTTATTTTATTTCCATTACTTTAGATTACAGATAGGGCTTGGTCGAAACCAAGATAGACATGTTCATGGACAAAGCAACCTTTTAAAATCTTTTTTTTTTTTTTCAATAGCAGGATCACAAACTGATTTCCTATTGGTAATTGTGTAATTTCACTAGCAAACAGGGTGCATGGAAATAACAAACCATTATAAAAAAGGTAAACCAGCAACATTTTGATAGGAGAACTTAAATTTGAATTAACCCTTTGATGCACAAGCTATGAAAACCCCTTCTAATGCACAACATGGGTCAAAAATGACCCGTATTCATTTCCTATGTAATTTCAATCATGGTTGAGTGTTTCTTTGCTGAATCTTTAAAATAAATGTATTTTATCATTCATTTATTCCAGGTATTCCTTAAATATCTTGTTTTTGATTGTCAAAAATCATGATGTTAATTTTTTCTTTCTTACTTTATAAACAAACACAGTTTTTGTATGTCTACATCAATTTTACACACATGGGTCAAAAATGACCCATATTTATTTCCTATGTTATTTCAATCATGACTGAGTGTTTCTTTGCTGAATCTTTAAAAGAAATGTATTTTATCATTTATTTATTCCAGGTATTCCTTAAATATCTTGTTTTTGATTTTCACAAATCATTGTGTTTATTTTTTCTTTCTTTTTTTTATAAACAAACACAGCTTTTGTATTTCTACATCAATTTTACACGCATGGGTCAAAAATGACCCATATAGAAACCTTTGCAAAGTTTCGCAAGTAGGAACATATTTACTGTAGACAACTATTCATCTACCACACATTTCATGTCTCAACATGGCTGCTTTTGTATATTTGATGGATGAAAGTCATATTATATTTCATATAATAGGCTATATATTATATTTCATAATTTTTATTTTTTGTCATAAACCAATGCTACTGGTCACCTTTTACATCTATCAGCGTTCCTGAAAAGTAACAGTTTTGAACAAGGTTTCTGTCCAACAGTGAAAATATATAATAAGTGTATCGATCACCGGTTTGATGTGTATTTGAAAATATTCTTTATTATAAAAAGTTACAAAAATCTGTATGCTGACCCTCACGTACGCATAAAAAGTGAAGTATACTTTGGCCTTTAGAAAGGAAATGACACCAAAAAAAAAATTCAATCAAAAAGAAAGGAAAAATTTAAATAAGGATTTGTTTATAAAATAATACCTGGAATAATGAAATTTATTATAATATATGCAATATAGAAAATAAAAAACTCATTCAGGTCACTTTAGACCAATGTTGTATATGTCCAAAACTGTTACTTTTCAGGAACACTGACAGACTTAAAGGGTGACCAATTGCATTGATTTATGACAAAAAAAATAAAATAAATAAATTATGAAATATATAGCCTAATATATTAAATATGATAAGACTTACATCCATCAAATATATAAAAGTAGCCTTGTTAAGATGTGAAATGTGTGGCAGATGAACAGTTGTCTGCAGTAAATATGTTCCTACTTGCAAAAATGTGCAAATATTAAAGATTTCTATATGGGTCATTTTTGACCCATGTGTGTAAAATTGATGTAGAAACTGTGTTTGTTTATAAAGAAAGAAAAAATAAACATAATTATTTGTAGAAAATCAAAAACAAGATATTTAAGGAATACCTGGAATAAATAAATGATAAAATACATCTCTTTTAAAGATTCAGCAAAGAAACACTCAGTCATGATTGAAATTACATAGGAAATGAATACGGGTCATTTTTGGCCCATGTGTGTAAAATTGATGTAGACATACAAAAACTGTGTTTTTTTATAAAGTAAGAAAGAAAAAATGAACGTAATGATTTTTGACAATCAAAAACAAGATATTAATGGAATACCTGGAATAAATGAATGATACAATACATTTCTTTTAAAGATTCAGCAAAGAAACACTCAACCATGATTGAAATTACATAGGAAATGAATACGGGTCATTTTTGACCCATGTTGTGCATTAGAAGGGTAGTGATACAAAAATTATTTTTATTCAAAAAGTAAGAAAGAAAAAATGAAAATGAGGATTTGTGATGATCAAAAACAAGTTAATTGAGGAATACCTGGAATACTGACTGATGAAATTAATTTCTTGTAAAGATATAGAAAATAAAAACTCAGCCGGGTCATTTTTGACCCATGTTGTGCATCAAAGGGTTAAAACCATGTGTTTTTGTCCTGATGAAGGCCTGTGTGCTGAAACATGTCAGTTTAAATAAGTTTCAGTTTTTTATTAAGTTTTATTTTGCTCGGAAATTAGCCTACAAATGAGCAGTGTTGGGGGTAACGCATTACAGGTAATGTGAGTTACGGAATCAGATTACTTTTAAGTAACTAGTAAAGTAACTTTTAAATTTACATCAAAATATCTGAGTTACTTTTTCAAATAAGTAACGCAAGTTACTTTGTTTTTTCCATTTATCGACTGACACCTCTCCTGTCCACATGTTGAGGGAAATCGTAAGTACTGAGGCGTTGTGTGCGCTGTGTGAATATGATGGTTATTGTAGTCCTTGTGAACATATATTTACTCATTTTCTTCTTCTCCTGCATCCTATTCTTCTGTATTCCAGAATGGCAGCACAGCTGAAAGGCTTGTTTGAGCTGTGCCCTCTACTATACAGGCGTGAATTTGTATTTCCTTCAGCCTAAGGCTTATTCATTTCACTTTTAGTGTGAAAGGGCCTTTACATTTGCCAAAAATACAACTTTTTTATTATTATTAAAACAAACAGCCCAGCCCAGATGAGAAAAAGTAACGCAAAAGTAATGTAATTCATTACTTTCCATAAAAAGTAACTAACGCAATTAGTTACTTTTTTAGGCAGTAACGCAATATTGTAATGCATTACTTGTAAAAGTAATTTTCGCCAACACTGCAAATAAGTTGGGATAGGAGATTGGAGAAATACTTTTTTGTTTGTTTCATTTATATACAGATTTAGTTTCAGCTATTACAAAAGCCAGATCTTTGAGTCACGTATTATATGTTGTCATTCATTTCTGTAAACCTTTTCCACATCAGATGAGTCACTTCAGTCCGTTCCAGATGAGGCTTGCTCAGACACGTGGCTTTAACACAACTGAGGAGCTTCTGAACACACGCACACACATTTCCATAGACAAAATCCCAGCTCAGATGCTACAGTGAAGCTGAGAAACACAAACACATTCGTACACACACACTATCCCTGAGAGTATAGGCCACTGGGGAGCTCTGGATGCCCATAACAGGATTTCCCTGCAAATGCACTAAACACCCTGCTGAAAAACAACTCCAGCTGTTGTAATATTTTCCTTTTAATAAAGCACTTTGTAGGAGTGTGATGGTCAGCTGTGCCGCTGTGTGTGGAATTCTGCTGCATGTGTGAGAGAGCAGGATTTTGACGCAGACAGAAATGACATAAATTTGCCACAATCAACAGAGGAATTATGCAGTATTATAGAACTACAAATGATTGGGTCATTCCACAGATTACAGAGTAATAAACTCATATGGTCATGCAACAAAAACTTATGCGTGGGCCATATAATATTGAAGGTGATAATTTGAAGGTAATTATTAGTGGATGTATAAAGTCAGTTCCCCTCAAGTTCACGCAGGTGTCAGAATAATCACAGGTTTAGGTCACCACATTAACTATGTTCCACTAACTATATTGAAAACCAGAAAGTACACAAATACTCCATTTTCATTACTGTTAAAAAGTTTGGGGTCGGTAAGAATTCATTAATTTTTTTATTTTATTTTATTTTTTTATTTGTTTTAAAGTATTAATTTCACCGAGGCTGTTGATAAAAAAAAAATACAGCAAAAAAAGGTAATATTATGAATTTATGAAATATAACTGTGCTGCTTAGTAGAAAATTACTGTGCTGCTTGCTAAAAAACTTGATATTTGTTTTAGGATTCTTTGATTAATAAAAAGTTCAAAATAATTTATTTGAAAAATATATTATTTTTTTGTAAAAATATTTCTGTCAGGACCACTATCGTCAAATATGATTGATAATGCATAGAGTTTGTATTGGCGGTATGGTTCTGTTCTGGGCAAGAACTCCCTGCGTCTCCATGCAGCCTAGCATGGATAAGGGCAGGGAGAGCAGCAATAAACCCCCTTAGGGTAAACAGAACAGGACCAACATCAGATATCATTAAATGTCATAATTTAGCATGTACACATATTTCAAGAATTAGTCTGATTCAGGGGAATAATAAGGCCAATCCTGACTGAAGAGAGGAGGCACTGGGGATGGAGGAGGGTAATTTGCTCCTGAGAAATGCAATAGTTGCTGATAATACTGAGGAGCTTATATATAGATGCTGTGATAGGCGTCGTATTCCTATATGTAGACGTAAGTCACCTGGGAGTCAGCTGATGCGAGCTTGACTGACGTGACCTGCCAGAACTGACGCTAACGCTGGATAAGTGTCACTTTTGATTAATTTAACAAATTCTTGCTGAATAGAAGTATTGATTTGTTTTGTTGTTGTTGATATTGTTTTTAATTACTGACCCCAAACTTTTCATGTATCACTTTGTTCAGACGTTAAGTGTACCCTTAAGTGTCCAAATACTTTCTAGTGTGTATGTGTGTGTGTGTGTGTGTGTGTGTGTGGTCCTGGTATTCCCCACGTTATGTCCCCACAAGTAATACCAGTAAATGTTTGGTCCTCATAAGGCCACAAGCTTATAAATCATACAGAATTATCTTTTCTTTTTTTTTTAATCTAAAATAGCTGATAGTTTTCTGTGATGGGTAGGTTTAGGGGTAGGGTTAGTTTAGGGCGATAGAATATACAGTCTGTACAGTATAAAAACCATTATGTCTATGGAAAGTTCCCATAAAACATGGAAACCCAGCGTTTGTGTGTCCGTGTGCGTGTGTGTGTGTAGGTGATAAGCTGTCTGTGTCTGTTGCCATTTGTTGACACAGATGGGATGCGTTTATTTATCTGAGAACGCAGTGACGACTGTGAATCAAGAAATGCTGATACACCATGGATTTGGTTTGCTTTTCTCTCTGTCAAGTTCAAGGTGTTGTTTTGGAAGTTCCTGTTGGTCAAACATTGGCTACATCAATACAAATGCTCTGTTTTCTGATCATAAATTCAGTAAATGTTGACTCGTTCTCTCTCTCTGCAGAAGGAGTGCTCTAACTTCATAAAGGTTCTGCAGCCGTTTAATCAGACGCACTTGTATGTGTGTGGAACAGGAGCCTTCCATCCCGTCTGTGCTTATGTGGAAGTGGGCAAACGCCCGGAGGTAAACACATCACATCAGTTATTCTTTTAGTTTATTGGCTATTCTAATCCGTCACATTATTATGTCATTTTTGATTATTTAGAGGTCACGGGTCATAAAATTTCTCCTCCCTGTTACCGAGTCACTGAGTAACCTTCTTCAAGAAGTGTTTAAGAGTGAAATGTAAGGGAAATTTGATAAATGTTTCATTGTGGATTTGCATTAGATTGATTGTGTGCTTGTTTCTACCCAGGACAACATCTTTCGGCTAGGGTCGTCAAACTTTGAAAATGGCCGTGGAAAGAGTCCCTATGACCCCAAACTGCTGACTGCTTCCATGCTGATCGGTGAGTGTGTGAGGCAATGTGATGCTGAAGTGAGAGATGCTGAAAATGAACAACTGATTATATACATTTAGTGTAATTCCGCCGGTCACATTTGTGACCAAAAGTTAATTTGAAGGGTCTTAAAAGGGTTGTTGATGTATTTTATTTAAACTATAATTTGGAATCATACGTTTTCTTGACTTTTAACATGGGTGGTGGACTAAATAGTCACATGACTAGGTCCATTGCCCCTCTGAAAGATGTTTGTGTCAGATATCCATAAAATGAAGCAAGTAATAGGTTACTACGTAAATATATCAATGATCAAATTTAAGACCAGTGGAAAAACACTGAAACACTGATGTTGGTATCTGACTGATTCAATAATATAATTATTTATTTTACTATATTTCTTTACTCTTTACTCTACTTATTTCATCATTTTGTTCATTTGTATTATTTCTAAAAATAATACATATTTTTATAAATTATTCTAAAGTATATATAAAGTCAATATCACTATATATTATTACAATATTATAACAATATATTTAAAAATATATTTTAATATAAATTACCTTACTTTATTTTAGTGGGGTCCATGTATTAAACCACATTGCAAAATCTAGGATTCAAAATCTAATTTAAATCTGGAAATAAGCATAAAGTTTCATGACTGAAAAAAAAGTAAATAATAATACCTATAATAACTGAAATTCATGTATCATTTACATCTAAACCTGTCACTCAAATTATGTTGATAATATAATTATTTGGAGAGAAAGAAAGAACTCGTTTTTCTTCTCAATAGCTGTTTTGTTATGCTTCAATGAGCTGGTTTATTTAGCACTCTGAGAAATTAATTAAACTATAAACAGAACATAAAGAAGATTTGGTTAGTTAGTGAAAATAATTATAGGTCTCTTTCTGTCTCTCTCTCTGTGTGTGTGCGTATTTGGTGTGTGGCAGTGCATAATCCAGCATGTGTTTTGCTCTGGTTCATGTGTTCTGAATGGAAACTCAACACCCTTGATTAATGGTCTCTCTTCAAGATGACCGGTGCAGACTGTTCCTCTGGTTTTGTGCTCTACCTGCAGAGCGTTTTACTGTTAAATCTCTCGTCTCAGATTAAAGGTCACTTATGATACAGACACACACAAACAGTCCCATTCTCTCATGCCAACCCTGAGCGTGAAATTGCCTGCGAGTGTTGACTGTCACACCTCTTTGAATCCTCACCTGAGCCGTTATTAAAGTTTACAAAAACCGAGATTGAACTAGATCCTCTCATCTCCTGATATTTGTTTTTTCCATCCACGTTGAACTCACATTAACCATCCTGAATATGAGTTTTAATTTGCGTGTTTGATCATCAGATGGGGAACTGTATTCTGGGACATCAGCGGACTTCATGGGCCGGGACTTTGCCATTTTCCGAACTTTAGGCAAGCACCATCCAATCAGAACAGAGCAGCACGACTCCAGATGGCTCAATGGTGAGACATGTAATTAAAAAAACACATTAACACAGTACTCATGGCTTTTGTGGGGCAGTCGTGGCCTAATGGATAGAGAGTCGGACTTGTAACCCAAAGGTCATGGGTTCGAGTCTCAGGTCCGGCAGGGATTGTCGGTGAGGGGAGTGAATGTCCAGCGCTCTCCCCACCCTCAATACCACGACTGAGGTGAGACCCTTGAGCAAGGCACCGTACCCNTAACACAGTACTCATGGCTTTTTATATATTTAAAATACTGTAAATGCAAGTAAATCAGTATACTGGATACACATACACTACACTACTAATTTTTTTTTTTAAATATTTTTGAAAATGTTTCCTATGCTCACCAAGGTTACATTTATTTGAAAAATACAGAAAAAATAGCAATATTACAATTTAAACTGTTATTATCAATGTTGAAAACAGTTGTGCTGCTTAATATTTTTGTGGAAAACATAAAGCATTTTTTCAGGATTCTTTGATTAATAGAAAGTTCAAAAGAACAGCATCTATTTGAAATCAATTTTGATCAATTTAATGCATCTTTGCTGAATAAAAGGATTAATTTCTTTCAGTTAAAAAAAATCTTACTATTTTGAACAGCATTTTTATATGTATAATGTAATTGTACATTAGACATATAAAACTTGTATAATATATATATATATATAAATGTGTGTGTGTGTGTTTTGACCTTCATTGAAAGCAAAAAAGTGTGAAAGTCTTAAAATAAAATAAAAAATGATAAAAAAAAAATAAGGCAGTAAAGAGGTAATTGTGCTTGAATGTATGTGACTTTATATCTCATCTCCAGCTTCCATGAAATTAAATTAAACATAAAAACTTTAAAGGAATGGTTACGACCCAAAATATAAACTTAATACAGGACATATAATTGTGTTGCAACATCTTGATAAAAATAATATTTTATGGTCATGTTTTGCATGAACTACCAACACAAATGTGCAGTTATATGTGTAAGAGAGAAACAGAGAATTCTTTAACTAAAAAATCTGGATTTTTAATCTGAAAGAAAAAAAAAAAGTTATCAATGTCATCACCTCACAGCTTGTGTGCTAACATGTATGTGTGAATTAGGATTATATACTAAATAGCCTCATTTCCTCATACTTCTTTTTGTCAACTACTGAAAGAGTAAACGAATGCCTTTGCCTCCAGTGAACATGTTTTGCGTCATAGTAGCATATGTGTGGCAGAACCTGATTTTACCAAGTGCAGCATGTTCCTGGATCAACATCTTTGTTTTGAAAAGATGTTGATCCAGGAAAAGATGAAAAGATGTTGATCCAAAGATGTTGTTTACATTTTATGTCAAGTTTAGGCTTACAACCAGGGTTACATGCTTCTCTTGCTTATTGGCAAATTATTTGTTTGTTGTCCATCCAGATCCTAGGTTTGTCAGCGTGCATCTCATCCCAGAGAGTGACAACCCTGAAGATGACAAGATCTATCTGTTCTTTAGAGAGAGCGCCATTGATGGGGAGCAAATCAGCAAAGCCACACATGCCAGAATCGGACAGCTATGCAAGGTACAAAGACTCCTCACACACCCCATATACATGAAACTCATTTTATAGCTCAGAAGACTGGAATTATCAGTTATGTTTCAACCTAGGCTCATTGGAAAATCGTGCCTCTTCCTGCATTTTTTTTTGCAAAACTCCAAAACTCCTATACATACAATTCACTTCAGTGACGATTGAAATATTAACAAGATTTCATATCATGAGATTTCTCTTTGCTAAACTGCATACACACATACCTTTGCTCCATTCCTCTCCTTCTCATGGTGGCGAGACAGGTAGGAGAATGGCCAGAGCCAGTGTTTTTGCATTAGGCTTCACCTCTGCTGTTTAGCGGCCTTGCTCTCACCCCCCACCGTGAAACTTAAGAGATGCCTAAAATGTCACAGGAGCCATCAGGCGAGAGAACAAAGACTCCTCTGTGGAGAAAATGTGAGACTTTGGCAGACTCGTTCAGCCCAAGTGCGAGTCTACAGCTTGAAGCGGTAGAAAGGTGTTCTCAATTACAGCTCGCTCGGTATTCCGGTATGACTGGAATCCTCCCTTCACTGGTGCAGACAATTGTCTCATTATGCAGAGTGTATGTTTAGTTTATGCAATGCATTTTCCAGCCCTGCTAATTAGAGCTGATCAATCCAGACTGTTTATATTGCTCATGTGTTTCACATGCCGACTGCCAGGTTTTGGTGTAAAATGTGTGAGTAAATACACATGCACACACCTCTTTCAAATGATCAGTATCAATAATAATTCTCTATCTGTGCTATGGATGATTTTTTTGAGACTTATGTTGAATTGCATCTACTTTAAATCGGTCATAGATTAAGAAATCAAATTTTTCTTGATATTTTGACATGTAAGATGTCATGGTACAATAAAAACATTGCAAGTTTCAGAGCTCAAAATTTCCTTGTCGGTTTAATAGCAGCTTTTTTTTTTTTTTAAACAAAGTTGCCAAAATGACTCTATTATGTAATAGAAATTAATACATCAGCACAAGGCTGGCTGTTTATTTTTAACTATCTGAATGTCTCAGTGCTGTAATCCACACTTTCCACAATTAGTTGATCTCGGCAGCTGTAATAGTAAAAATGTTGCAAAAAGCGTTGAAAAGTATCTTAAATGAGACACAAAATTTCTAAATGATGACAGTTTTGGATGTAAGAATCTTGCTAACATTATAAGTGCACCTCAAGAACGTGATAAAATATGAAATAAATGATAGGTTACATTTTATTTCGATAGTCCACTTTAGACATTCTACTATATATCTATAGTAACTTTTCAAAAACATGTCAACTAGGTTTCATTAATTTGCTACTACATGTCAACTAACTCTTTTTAGAGTATTAGTAGACTGGGGGTAAATTATAAAGTATAATTTACAGAACTTTAGTTCAAAGAAATTTAACAGGTAATGGTATTCTGAGAAATCTACACTAGCTTATAAATCTTTAAGGCTTTAATGTTCAAATGCAGTTGTCAAGTTAAAATTTAGAGTTTGTATTAACAAACTTTATTTTTTATTGGTAAAACTTTTGGGTAGTTAACACACCTTTTGGGAATATAGGAATTTCTTTGAATTTCCTAATTTGACTTCCTTAAAATTAAATTTGAATTTCAAAACTAGTTCAGTTTTGCATGGACAAGCAACACTCAACATATAACTCTGAAAATGTAAAAAAAAAAAGTAGTGTTAAAGGATTAGTTCACTTTCAAATGAAAATTAGCCCAAGCTTTACTCACCCTCAAGCCATCCTAGGTGTATTTGACTTTCTGATGAACACTCTCTGAGATATTTTTAATTAATATCCTGGCGCATTCCAGCTTTATAATGGCAATGGACGGACCCATGAGTATGAGCTAAAGAAAGTGCTTCCATCCACATCCATCCATCATAAACGTGTACTCCACACAGCTCCGGAGGGTTAATAAAGGCCATCTGAAGTGATGCGTTTGTGTAAAAAAAAAAAATCCATATTTAACTAGTTAGTAAAATGAAGTAAAATATCTAGCTTCCGCCAGACCGCCTTCCGTATTCATTGTACGAAGAAAGTGTAAAACTTTTGCAGTTCAAAAAGCTTATGCTACATCCTACACATTCCGTATCCTAAGATATTTTACTTCATAACTTGTTAAATTATTATTTTTTTTTAACACAAACGCATCGCTTTGCTTCAGAAGGCCTTTTTTTAACCCTCTGGAGTTGTGTGGAGTACACGTTTATGATGGATGGATGTGGATGGAAGCACTTTCTTCAGCTCATACTCAACTCATTGGTCCCGTTCATTGCCATTATAAAGCTCGGATGCATCAGGATATTTAGTAAAATATCTCTGAGAGTGTTTATCAGAAAGAAGAAAGTCATATACACATAGGATGTCTTGAGGGTGAGTAAAGCTTGGGCTAATTTTCTTTTGAAAGTGAACTAAACCTTTAATGATATTCTTTCACACATTGAAGTAAACGTGAAGTAAGATGATACAAGTAGGTTTTAATTTGTTTTTGACAGAACGACTTTGGAGGTCACAGGAGTTTGGTGAACAAATGGACCACCTTCCTAAAGGCTCGTTTAATCTGTTCCGTTCCTGGCCTGAACGGCATCGACACACACTTTGATGAACTACGTAAGTTACCCTATTACAATACCTTCAAATTTTGCTCTTGTGCCCTACTTCGAAGTATTTAGTTGGCCACTCACAGTTGCCTGTGACTGAAATTGTATTTGATTGTTTCCAGAGGATGTTTTTCTCATGAGCTCCAAGGATCCTAAAAACCCTATTATATATGCTGTATTTACAACATCCAGGTATTAATACATCCAATTTACACCATATTCCCAGTCAAAAGCCTGTCTGCCTATTGTCTTTTTGCATTCAAAGCATGATAATTGTGTCTTAAGTCCCTAAAGGTGAACCTGTGAAAAAACTCATAATTACTTTTTTCTCTGGTTTACAGTAATATCTTTAAGGGCTCAGCGGTATGCATGTACAGTATGGCAGATATCAGGAGGGTGTTTCTGGGCCCGTATGCCCACCGAGATGGACCCAACTACCAATGGGTACCATTTTTGGGTAGAGTTCCATACCCAAGACCTGGCACGGTAAGACGGCCAGTCAGTGCCGATACCAATGTACAATTTACTTTTCAAATTTAAGTGAATTGCCTGCTTTGATTTTAACACACGTTCTCCTGAATGCTTACAGTGCCCCAGCAAAACATTTGATGGTTTTGAATCAACAAAGGACTTTCCTGACGACGTTATCACATTTGCCAGAAGCCATCCGGCCATGTACAACCCAGTGTTCCCCATCAACAACCGTCCAATCATAATCAAAACTGATGTTGACTACCAGTTCACTCAGATAGTGGTGGACAGGGTAGAGGCAGAGGACGGCCAGTATGATGTCATGTTTATCGGCACTGGTGTGTAGAATAATAATGTGTAGAATTAAATAATGTGATTTATATGATTTTTTAGCATGTTCTTTATGCAAAACACAAGTTTATCATGTTATTTTTCTACCATAGACATGGGCACAGTTCTTAAGGTGGTTTCAATCCCTAGAGGAACATGGCATGACCTTGAGGAAGTCCTGTTGGAAGAGATGACTGTGTTCAGAGTGCGTTTATAGAGTCTTTTATACTGATTTATTTCTAATAGCTTTATTAGTAGTATTTTTTCCCCTTAGAAAACAATTTACTCTACATTCTACGATGTAGCATTTGTCCACAAAAACACTCCAAAGGCACTATTTATAGACTATTATCAATTTCCCCCTTTTTCATACTGAGATATATTTTGTAATATTTTGGTGATAAACAATATGTAAGTATATATATCTTTTTACAGGAACCAACAGCCATTACTGCCATGGAGCTCTCCACAAAGCAGGTATGTATTATTAGAACTGCAAACAACTGATCCCTTAATGCAATAAAGGTGGTGAAAGCAGCTCTTTATATGTGGCGGTATTGAACATGATTCCATTAGGCAAGCCAGAGCAACATAATTGGTTTGATAGGTGAAGTGCAGGGAACAGAGTGAATCTAAAATAGCAAAACAGGCCTAATACTTTACAGAACACAGGTGCATATGTACATACATTTGTTCTTACCCTTGTTCTAACACTGATGAATCAAGTATTCTAAAGTTTGGGGTCGGTAAGATGTTTTTGAAAGAAGTCTTTTATGTTACTCAAAGCTGCATTTATTTGATCATAAATGCAGTTAAACAGTAATATTGTGAAATATAATTACAATTTAAAATAACTAGTTTCTATTTCAATGTATTATTATTATTATTATTGTGTGATGGCAAAGCTTAATTTTCAGCATCATTACTCCAGTCTTCAGCGTCACATGATCCTTCAGAAATAATTTTAATATGCTGATTTACTGTTCAAATACCATTTTTATGTTATTATTTTATTATTTACACAGTTGAGAATGGTTGTGCTGCTAAATATTTTTTAAGGAAATCATGGTAATAGTTTTTATTCTTAGATGAACAGAAAGTTTTAAGATCTATTTATTTGAAATAGCAATGTTTTGTAGCAAAGTATTAAAAGTATTGATTTCTTGGATGGATGGATGGATAAATGGATGGTTGGTTGGTTGGTTGGTTGGTTGTTTGGTTGGTCTGGTTGGTTGATTTTTAAGGCCAGGAATCTGTGATTTTTGCATACATGGTTTTAAGTTGGTTAAATGTACAAAATGTACAAATGCATGGGAACAATTCACTCACAATAAGACCCAATAAGTCAGGTGACCTCCTGAGAGCAGAACTAGCCCAGCATGTGAGACTTTTGAAAAAGAGTTAACTGATCAGCTAAGATAGCACTGAGTGTTTTGTAGGGAACTTGCCATGCCACACTGCATTTTGTTGACAGAGGTGATATAGACCAGCCAGAGTTATCATGTACCAAAAAACCCCAACACACACACACACGTTGCTTGACCTCAATCTACATTACGCAGAGCAGGGGCTGCTGTCACAGTCACTCACACAACACGGCAACACAAGGTACTGCCATTAGAGGCCACACATACACACACGGTGTCACACACACCAGCTGGTTTTACACTCAGGACTGCAGTGTGAGCTCTCCTTTAGACGGTGTGAATAATCAAACAGACACTGAGAGGTTATCTGAAGCGATATATAATTAAACAGCTGCGTACAAGCTCCGAGAAAGTTCCCGTATCCTCAGTGAAACAGTCATTAACTCAGCTATCACACCACAACAGACCATAAAAAGTTTGCCGTCATTGTTTCAAGGAAGTCTCAATCTCTCTGCTCTATCTTTACAGCAACAACTCTATCTTGGATCCACCATTGGGGTTTCTCAGATGCCTCTGCATCGCTGTGACGTGTACGGGAAGGCCTGCGCTGAGTGCTGTCTGGCACGTGATCCTTACTGTGCCTGGGATGGCTCACAATGTTCCCGATACTTCCCAACTGCTAAGAGGTACAGTGAGGAACGCTGAAACACTGCAATGTTGACCTAAAATGAAAAAGATGCTACTTTCCACTGAATTTTGTGTCTTTCTCACAATGAGCTTATGAATTCCTTTCTGATGGCTAATATATATCAAAAGCTACTGCTACTGCTACATATCATTTCATATTTGACTTCTTGAACTTTTTTGAAGTGTCCATCAAAACCCTCATTGGAATCTCCTTTGGGCCGTCAAAAGCAAGCACACTCCTACTTAATACTTCATCTTCAATTTCCCAAACAAGAACAATACGGGTCTCTCATTGACAGTCCATGTCATGTTGATGTAGCAAGTAATATGTTTGTGGACGAGGTTCTCAGAAGGTTCTTTGTGCACTACTGGTGCTGAAAATGCCTCACATATTGCCAGCATTACCGAGTTGCCTCAAAGGTACATTCAGGACAAGACGTCTCAGGACATATACTGCATGATATGTCTTTTCATAAAAGTTAGAGACTAAACAGCCCAGAGCTAAAACAGGTTCCATTTCAGACACACTTATATGCTCATGAAGAGCTGTATTTGATTTACTTTGAGCATAACACAGTGAGAGCTTTTCTGCAAGACAGATGTGTGTAGGAGTGGATATGTGAGTTTCAGTGTGCTCACACTCACCTGCCCTCTCTAATTCTCTGCTGTGTGATGTATGCTTGCAGGAGAACGAGGCGTCAGGATATCAGGAACGGAGACCCTCTGACTCAATGTTCAGATCTGCAACACCACGGTAAACACCAGCAAAATCTCAGATCATGTTTATAATATGTCCAACAACACAGTGTTACTGTAGGTTAACAATCACAAATCTAAACCTATACAATCCAGAGCTTTCTTCTAAGTTTTTAGTTGATAACTAGATTAACATACAGTACCATTTAAAAGTTTAGGACCAGTAAGATGAATGAAAATAATACTTTTAAAGTGATAGTTCACAAAAAAATGAAAATTTGATGTTTATCTGCTTACCCCCAGGGCATCCAAGATGTAGGTGACTTTGTTTCTTCAGTAGAACACAAATGATGATTTTTAACTCCAACTGTTGCCGTCTGTCAGTCGTATAATGCATGGCAATGGGAACTCCATCTATAAGAGTAAAAAAAAAAAAACATGCACAGACAAATCCAAATTAAACCCTGCGGCTCGTGACGACACATCAATGTCCTAAGACACGAAACGATTGGTTTGTGCGAGAAACCGAACAGTATTTATATAATTTTTTACCTCTAATACACCACTATGTCCAGCTTCCTTGAACATCCGGTGTGTGAGGTCTGAATGCACTCTGACGCCGGAAGTGATCTCTCACTCATTGAAGTATACGTGCGAGAGATCAGCATCAGAGCGTGTTTTCCAAAAAGCATTGGAATGGAAAAACGAGTTCTGTGTGAATGGCCTTTTACTACTTAACTTTACGTTAAAGTCCCCGAGAACTGGAAGTTGCAACTGACTTTACTTCAGTGTTGTGACTGATTTCCAATTGAAACGGAATATTGAATAGAGCGAAGAGTTTTGTTTTATCGCACCTCCTCTCCATCCCTCGCTCATAGCAGACTGATGGTTGGAGAGGAGTGGTTAAGCGATATTCAACCCAAGCCGTCAAACTGATGTCATCAGAGAAGGATTGCCATTCCAAAGTTTCAGATTTTGATTAAAGATTACCACGACAAACTATTTTTTTATGCATATTAGATTAATTGATCACCACAATACTAGTAACAAAGTAAATAGGGTCAATTTTGATTTCATGATGTCTTTAAGCATGATAACATGCGAGCTAGAAGGCAGTCAGGGCGTCATTAATGGAACAGGGTGTCATACTTTAAAATAAAATTCCGGATGTGCAGACTAATGAACATTTTTGAGGCAGAGGAGATACTTGTAACTGTGCATAACAGTGTTTTAATAAAAGCTCTGCATACATGCCGAACATGCTAGGTTGGTGTTTAATTAAAGCTTTTAAAATGAAACAAGGCCTAAAAAGTCCATTCTACTATGTTAATAACATGTCTAACAGCTGAGAAACGTTTCACAGCTGTTGCAAAAATACAGGTTCTAGAACATGCACTTATACACATTCTCATAGATATACACTACCGTTCAAAAGTTTGGGGTCTGTAGGATTTCTGAATGTTTTTGAAAGAAGTCTCTTATGCTCACCAAGGCTGCATTTATTTGATCAAAAATAGAATAAAATACGTAATATTCTGAAATATTATTCCACTGTAAAATACCTGTTTTCTATTTTAATATATTTTAAAATGTAATTTATTCCTGTGATGGCAAAGCTGAATTTTCATAATCTACGGCAGTTGTCAGTGTCACATGATCCTTCAGAAATCATTCTAATCTTTTTATTTTATTAACAATGTTGAAAACAGTTGAGCTGCTTAATATTTTTAATGCATTTTGTTGGTAAATAGAAAGTTCAAAAGAACAGCATTTAATTTTTGAAATACAACGTTATACTGTCTTTACTGTCACTTTTTAACAATGCATTCTTGCTGAAGAAAAGTATTCATTTCTAAGAATAAAAAATCTTACTGAGCTCAAACTTTTGAATGGTAGTGGTAGTACATCGCAAGGCCACTGGAATCGCGGAGACCACACACAGATTTCCTGTGTCGGAGTTTTGGTCTAACACACCTCATTATAGTGGCACCACTAACCCACAGCACTGCGCTCTGACGTTTCATAGTTCAGACTTAAAAGAATGGCAGAAGAAAATGAAAGACCGAGGAATAGATGCCACTTTACACAAGTGATTTTCTCTCTCTCTCTGCCTTGGATCCCTAGACACACTGAGATATTTACAGCTGTGATATAGACATGCTGGGTGTGACTTTGTTAGTGTGATAGCATATGGTCAGAACTATCAGTTTGTATTCTCACTGCTGGATGTCCTGTCTCAGAATCAAGATTTCTAACTTCTTTTTCTGTTTCTGTGTTGTTTTCTCATCTATCTGAGCAGATGAGGCAGATGGCGAGAGAGGTTTGCTGGATAAGATGGTATATGGGGTTGAGAACAGCAGCTCTTTTCTGGAGTGCAGTCCTAAATCCCAACGTGCCCTTATTTACTGGCAGTTTCAGAGACATGGAGAGGACCGCAAACAAGAGGTATATGTGAAAACTAAAGTCTGAGACCACAAGTAAATCCGCTTCTAATTTTTTTTATACATTATCAGCATTACATTTGAAGTAAAAAGTTAAACTGAAAAACTTAATTGATTTGTATTTGGTTTTCTCCTCTTTTACTTAAATGATAGCAGCACTAGAGCCACATGAACCTCAAGCCTGATGATCATGATCACCAGCATGATTTGATAATAATCCAAAGAGCATCATGTGCTTTATTGGAAGAAGGAACGTCTGACCTTGTACAAGAGTTCACATGATCATTGTTACAGATGTGCTGGTTTGATTAGTGACCTAAAAATAGAATCTTAAATATTTCTTACTCATGGTTATTTATTTATTTTTTATTCATTTATTTATTTATAACAAAACATATGACCAGTGACTATATAAACAGAGAAATCACACTGAATCTGACATTTTCAATTCATTTTCAATGTACTAATAAATCAGACATCAATTAGATTTTTTCAATGTTAAATAGCAGGTCATTATTCATGCAAGCTTTCCATCAATCTTACTCAAAATTCCTCAAAATTGTGTTTGATTTACCCTGATATCATAAAATGATTAATGAGCTGCATTGTATATATTTATAATTGTATATAAAGTGTCACACAGAAAGGTGCAAAAATAAATGTGTGTGTATATATATACAGTACACTCCAAAAGTTTGGAACCACTAAGATTTTTAATGTTTTTAAAATAAGTTTTGTCTGCTCACCAAGGCTACATTTATTTAATTAAAAATACAGTAAAAACAGTAATATTGTGAAATATTATTACAATTTAAAATAACTGTTTTCTATTTGAATATATTTCACAAAGTAATTTATTC